>JAPMOB010057783.1:0-24468 GCA_029875015.1 Lepomis gibbosus | reverse complement strand
CTCCAGTATCCCTTACATTTTAAGACAGGTGTCATAACCTAAATGAGAACACAAAAGGCTATATATGAAAAGCATTTATTGTAATGATCAGAAAGTAAAAAATGAAACATATTTATTGATTAAACTACCCAACCACATATAAGCAGCCTAATAAGAATGAGCTTCGTCTTGATAACATTAAAATGCTACTTACACATGAATGCATCAAAGAAAATATTCAAATAATATGTAGGCCTATGAGTAATATAACACCGTGCGTCATTTTGCATTGTATGTTTAGCTTTGATTCTTTAACTAGGTCTACATTTTGCTGTAATTAATTAGGGCTATTTCTATACTATTGTTTTGTGGTATTGCTACTTCTACCTAAATAAAATAAATCAATAGCCTACTTGTTCCAGCCATGTCTATTTCCTCTTGATTTTTGCTCTAGGCTGCGTCCATGCTGCTCCCTTCCTGCCTCGTCAAGTCCCTCTCCATCCTCTGGGTGGCGCTGAGTTTCAGGCCATGAAGTCAAACACTGTTGCGTAAAACAGCGTCGATTGCCGAGTCATGGATAGCTGTTGCTTAACGTGCACCACGCAACAAGGACAACAGTGGTAGCAGCCGGAGCGCACACAGTGGATGGTAGCGATGACAGACACCTCGGTATATCGCTAAATTACCGCCGCCACGTTATAAAGGGTCGTTATTGTTAAAGCGATGTATACCAGACGAAGCTAACAGATAATATTTTTAGTGGACTTGCTAGCTTCCGAGGAGTCACCTCTGTAACTGACAAGTGGAGTGCCTGCATAGTACAGGTGAAGTTGACAGCAACCGCCTGGCAAATAAGGTAATAATACTAACTACAATGCCTTACTCTATGTATCCAGCCTCTGAAATACATGTTAATAGTGTTAAGCTATATTCCTTTTGTTTGTTGTCCCTTAACCTCTCCGTGTGAATGATGTGGGAGTTGGTAACGTTATGTTAACAGTTTACACTTAACGTTACTTTTCCATTCGTTATGAAGTGTTTGTGTGAACTGCTCTGCCCAACCACATTTGGCAAACATTTTGATCATGTGTGGCAAATGGTTTGTGTGGTTGTGATTTATAACCAGTAGCTACTTGCATGTGCAATAGTGAACCATGACTCAGCAACTAAAGATGTCACAACTTAATATAGGAGAGCCAAGTTTGTGTAGAAACTCTGAAAGAGGGGGGTGCTATTTTCAATTTTTCAGACTCTATTTCATTTTGTTATTTAATTTTAAGGTGCTCAGTCTTCTCGACATAAATGCTGTTACATTTAATCTTGTATTTTCTCTGTCTGTTGTACTGTATCTCTAACGAAAATATTGTAAACCCCATTGATGTGATATGTGCCATTAGCTCTTACTAGTATTTATTGCTGCTTTTACTAGTAGTAGTATGTATTGTCAGTTGTAGATCTCGTGCTGTATTTTTTTACTCTGTTCATGCTTGTATGTTGTTCCTCAAATGTAAATCTCGTTGGTTAAAGCATCTGCCAAATGAGTAAATGTAAATATGTCCGCCCCCAGCTGCAGCCATGGTGATTCACAGCTACTGCGAAGTCAATTCTTCAATCTCCCACACCTGGTTGGATCAAGGTATCTCCCCCTGCTTCTACTTCACACTAGTCCCCACCATCCTGCTAACCATTGCCTTCTTCCTCGGCACCATCCACTGCGTGTTCTACCAGAAATATGGCACAGCAATGGAACCCAAGTTCGTCCCACGCTCCCTCCTCTTCAGTTTCCAGCTGGCCATCTCCGTCCTTCTCCTGGTCCAGTTTCTCAGTGGGTTGGTCTGGCGGGCTGCCAGCGGAGGAGAGCTCCCAGGCTATGTGGTGTTGTATGGCTGCTTCTCTGCGCTGGGCTGGGCCTGGGCTATAGCCCTGCTCAGAGTGGAGAGACGTAGGGTCCTGGTGATGGACCGGACAAGGGGCCACAGCACGGCCCTGCTGCTGTTCTGGGCTGTGGCTTTCTCAGCCGAGAACCTGGCCTTCATCTCCTGGTACAGTCCTCACTGGTGGTGGGGCCTGGAGGACACTCAACAACAGGTGAGGAAAGGTGGAATATCGTATGAGATCCATTTCTGCATACTGCAGTGTACAGTAACAACACACTGTTGTCTGTACCAGCATGCAGCTTGTGTTTTGTGGTTTATCTTCATTCCTGTCAAATCAAGATTAAGTTTAGGTAACTTTATTTTTATAATGTTGATCCAAGAATGCGCTGATAGGGTATGCCCTCATTCTGCATCATGACAGACCTCTTCATTATCACTTCTGTTAAAGTTTTGGAATCCAGACGAGTTTTAACAATTAAATGGGCCAAAGTGTGTCCTCTCCTTCTTCAAGTACTACAACAAACAAACGATCAAGGGAGACAAGTTTAACACGATTTGCAAGACTCGAGCCTTTTTTGCTGAGTCATTGCCCAGTTTGACTTTCATATCTCCTCCCACGCTGAGCCAGTTGCAGTAGTTTCCACTTTGTGGTTGTATAATTGTAAGCATGACTTCACATTTGTGTTTTTTAAGGATTTATCTTTGCTTAACTGTAAATGTTGTTTTGTAAGATGCAGTACTACTCCTCAAACTGTTTGTCCTGTGTTTTACTCAATTTTACACCTAATTTATAGGTTCCCGTTATAAAAAACTAAATATATATTCTATTATATGTAATTGTAACTTGACATAAATTACAAAGGTATTGACATAAATTACTCAGAGGATTGCTCTTTGTATTAAACATGACACATCTAATGCAGTAAACAATGTAGTCATTTTCTCATACACCGCTGCGTTATGACCAACACTCCACTTTTGCACGCAGATTAACTGTAGTGTGGGATCCATATTGATTTTTTTTTATTGCCTATGAACCCCTCAGGTGCAGTTTGCCCTGTGGCTGATACGCTACATTGGCACCGGGCTGCTCTTCTTCATTGGTCTCAGAGCTCCGGGGTTGCCGCACAGACCATACATGCTACTGATAAACGAAGATGAGCGGGACATAGAGAGCAGCGGACAGGTAGTTAAGCACAAATGGCACTTGAAAGTTGTCCCAACATCTGTTTTAAACCAACGTCAGGTTGTACTGTATTGTTAGCCTTTTTTCCTACTGGTTTAACTTGTAACAATAAAACCTGTGACACTCCCTTTTGCCAACGGTATTTTAAAATATCACATCTCAGGCATGCCTTCATTTCCACTCTTATACACCATGGACTGCTATGTTTGGTATTTAATATATTTCTCCACCACAGAGTCTTTTGGGCAGAACAGAAGAAAATCAGTCCACCTGGCAGGGTTTCAAGAAGAAAGTCCGCATGCTTGTTCCCTACATGTGGCCCCAGGGCAACATCTTCCTACAGCTACTGGTCCTCTTCTGTTTGGGGCTGATTGGGATTGAGAGAGCTATCAATGTCTTTGTACCCATTTACTACAAGAATATTGGTGAGTGTTATATCATTTTACACAACGCTGTAGACTTAACTGTAATTTTATTTCAGAGCTGGTCCTTAAGGTAAGTGTCCTGTTTCTACAGCTATATTGCTGCAACAAACCTGAGCGACAAGCTAATAGTGTTTTTTATTTTTTCAGTTTGAGCCACATACAAACATTCCAAATTAGAATGCTGAATATACACGTCGTGGCTTATAGACAGACTCATCACGATAACCACACTGTGTTCCTCTGGATGTGTGATGTGATAAAATTGAGAAATTCCTCTCCTGATTACTTATTGCCTCCAGAGGCCAGAGAATAATATAAGATACCCTGGTGACAGAGGACACCTTCTGAATTTTACATGTCTCATTTATCGTCTTGTTCTACCTTTATCTTCAAGCCAAACACCTGACTGTCTGACTTTTTGCTCATTTACCTTTATGTCTTTGTCCCTCTCTCAGTGAATGAACTGACTGATGGCAGCAGCTGGCACACTCTGTCTATGACAGTGTGTGTTTATGTCCTGCTCAAGTTCATGCAGGGCGGTGGGGCAGGTAGGGTTAACTCATTCATGTCCTGGATGCATAATGTAGAAAGATAGCTTTGCAGCATCACAGAAATGCACATTGGATCTCTATCTCAAATCACATTTTAGTTGACAGCAGTGCCTAAAAGTCTCTGAGGTTCACCATTATCTCCTCCTCTTCCCAGGTGCCTCGGGGTTTGTCAGCAACATGCGCTCTTTCCTGTGGATCAAGGTGCAGCAGTACACCAACCGCTTGGTTCAAGTGCGGCTGTTTTCCCACTTGCACTCCCTCTCCCTGCGCTGGCATCTGGGCCGCAAAACCGGTGATGTGCTGAGAAGCATGGACCGCGGCACCTCCTCTATCAACAGCCTGCTCAGGTAAGATTGGCCCCGGATATGTGATGGAAGATTATAAAAGTTGGAATAATTAATCAATTAAACTTTTTAGCTAGTCAGTATGAGAGCTTGTCAAATAAGGTGGTAACTAAAATGGCTTCTAGCTTTGCTGTAATAATTGCAAAAGATTATATACACATAACCTATAACATATTATTGAATTTGAAGAGAAAATTCACTCTGTCCCTTTTCCCCCCACAGCTACATAGTCTTCAGCATCTTACCAACCATCGCTGATATTGTCATTTCTATCATCTACTTCATCACTTTTTTCAATGCCTGGTTCGGCCTTATTGTCTTCACCTGCATGACCTTGTACCTCAGTAAGTAGTGCATGTTGAACCATAGCTGTCTGAATTTCCACTGAATTTAGTCAATAATATTAAACAATGTAATTACATATAAATGTTAGCATTTTCTCTGAATGTTTTCTGATTCCCTGGTGATATTTCCACCAGCTGCGACCATAATTATCACTGAATGGAGAACCAAGTACAGGCGAGCCATGAATCAGCAGGACAACGATGCCATGTCCAAGGCCGTGGACTCCTTGCTAAACTTTGAGACGGTAAATGAAACATTTTGATGTCTGCCTTTTGGTTCATTTAAGCAGTAGCAGTTATTCCAAGATGTCACATTTTGTTCCACATGTTTACGTTGTGTCTGTTCAAAAGGTCAAATACTACAATGCAGAGAACTATGAGGTCAGCCGTTACGAGGGCGCCATCTTAAAATATCAGGTAAGTCAGAGGTAATGAGTTAATTTGCAGTCATCAACACTTTGCAGGGGCATCTGAAAACACCCTGCCTATAGATTAGAATTATTATTTATAACCTGGATCATTTCTCAAAGACGTTAATTATTTGTATACAATGCCAGCAGCCTGGTATTAAAAGCTATTAAAAATAACCAAGCGATTAAAAACGCAGCCTCCACACAGTCATTGCTACTAGAAGAATATGTTCGTGTGCTCACTTTAAAAGATTTCAGAACAAGCCTGGAGGAAAGCTCAGCCCTGTCTGTGTGTAGCTATCTCTGCTTTTGAGATTGCTATGGGCGCCAAGCTGCACAAGAAGCTGGGTAGAAGCAAATCATCAAGTGGCCCAAACCCCAGATGGCCAAACCCCTCCAGGAAATATGGCATATTGGCGTATATAGGGCATATTGATGGCAGGTTTAGTTTAAAAACAAGAAGAGGAAGATGAATATATATATAACACAGTTGTTTCTAGAAAACACACATATGAATCCTTATATAGTCATAATAAAAGATTATGTACGCCATACATATAGATGGGTTAATGCCCAGTATTATTTATTTGTTTGTTTGTGCTTAGAAAATACGAAATTATGTGGAAATAAGAACTGTTTGGGAGCTGGAATGAAGAACATCCGGTCTACATCAAGGAGATCATGAAGACCTGTACAGGGCATTATTGTTTAAAACTAGAAGATTATTTTGGTAGCATAAAATCTGCATTTATAAAAGCAGTAGTGAAGGAACTGGTCTTCTTTTGTGCTTCCCAATATTGCTCTCTCTTATTGTCACATGTCAGTAGTTTTATGTAGAGTCCGATAAAATGTGTATTAAAATATGTTACCAGCCCATACAGGCATGCAGGCAACGGTTCTTTACTCCTCCTGTTTTTAGGAGTCGGAGTGGAAGACCCAGGCGTCCCTGGCCTTCCTCAACCAAACGCAGAACCTCATCATTGGATCAGGCCTGCTGGCCGGCTCCCTGCTCTGTGCCTACTTTGTGACTGAAGGAAAGTTTATGGTACTGATTGCATCATGTCTTTTATGATACGGAAATTGCAATTTATTGACATCATTATTAATCCAAAATGTGTCTTTGAATTTGCTTATGTTGGTTATATTATTCTGTGTTCTCCAGTCTCTACTAAAACCACCCCTTGTAAACGAATACTTCTAAAATAACTTGCCTTGCCCTGTCTTGAAATAAGCTCAAATGTATTATACTGTGTGTTTTACTGATAACAATGTGAAGAATAGCAATGCTTGTTTGAACTGACCCATTCAGTTTCACTGATTTAAAAAAAAATCCTCTTATCATAGGTAGGAGATTTTGTTCTCTTTGGTACCTACATCATCCAGTTGTACACCCCCCTCAACTGGTTTGGAACCTACTACAGGTAAGAAGAGGCAGAAACAGCTTAAAATGCATCCATCTGCTTTAAATGTTCTTACCTGTCTTTTTTTCCTGCAGAATGATCCAGAAATCTTTCATTGACATGGAAAGCATGTTCAAACTTTTTGAAGAAGAGGAAGAGGTACTTTGGAAACTGGGCAATGATTGGACTTTCACTTTATAATCATCATTCATAAGTATGTTCTATATTTTACATTCTCTGTATTTGTTCACTCGTGCAGGTGAAAGATGAAGTAAATGCCGGGAATTTGCTCTACAAACAGGGAAAAGTGGAGTTTGAGAATGTTTACTTCAGCTACGCAAATGGGTCGGTTCACGTTGGATTTAGATAGAAATAAAAATTCTTAAAATTGATGTCAGCCAATGTGTAGAGAAATAAGTTTTATTTTACAATACTCTGTTCTTTACTTTTTTACAGGAAGGAGATTCTCAGGGATGTTTCCTTCACTGTATTTCCAGGACAGACAGTTGCCCTGGTAAGTCTAAGGAGCAATCCTCTACTCATTCACACAGTTAAACTGCCTGCCGTCTGTTAGGATTGTACAGTTATAATTTTCTGTTAATCCACCCCCAGGTGGGACCATCGGGCGCTGGGAAGAGCACTATCATTCGACTCCTCTTCCGTTTCTATGACGTTCAGGGAGGCAGCATCCGCATTGATGACCAGGATATATCAAAAGTAAATTGTTGGCACCAGAATACATTTCAAGTACAGTTAAGCATAGAGTAATCAAAGCTCAGCAACATTACATTTTGACACAGTATGTATACTGGAGGTGAATTCAAGAACATGAATACATACATACATACATTATCTGTGCAATAAATTGTACCTTCATGTTTGTAATTCAGCTCTAAGGTTGGTTCAGAAACATTATGAACAATTGCCTCAAATATTCAAGCAATGCCTCTGGGATACACTGATTCAATTAAATGTAACATTAGAAACTTTACAGTGTAAGCAAATGTCAGTGACAGAATTCTAGCTTAATGTGGCTCCATCAGAGCTAAATAGTTCTCATATGTATTATAAGTCAGTGTACATTATTTTATGTTCTAACTGCTATAAACATAAATTAGCCCCTTCTTGTGTTGCTCTTGAGATTACAAAGAACAATGAAAACACCAGTTAAAATGTCTTTAATATACCTGTATGTGACTGTGTGTGTTTACGGGCATACTGTGGACTATTAATTACTGTGTCTTCATGGTTTTTCCTCAGGTGAAGCAGGAATCTCTGCGAGCTCATATCGGCGTGGTTCCCCAGGATACTGTGCTTTTCAACGACACCATCCGGGATAACATTCGCTACGGCCGCATCTCTGCTACTGACCAGGAGGTGGAGGAGGCTGCTTTAGCTGCTGATATCCATGATAAAATCATGACCTTCCCTGAAGGTGACCTATAGATTAACCCTCTTGTGTTGTTCTCAACGTTTAGAGTGTTGTGTTTATTTTTTTATTTTATTTTTTTTACTGATTCGTCAAGTATATTGTAGAAGTTTAAAGTAATGTGAGGAGAGTTTATTTGTCTGAGAGCCACAGAGTGACTGTAACATCTCTGGTTTTACCATCTACCTGTCTTTGTCTCTGGCAGGTTATGATACGCAAGTGGGTGAAAGAGGTCTGAAGCTGAGTGGAGGAGAGAAACAAAGGGTGGCTATCGCCAGAACTATTCTCAAAGCACCACAGATCATCCTGCTGGATGAGGTGAGATTGAAAAAGTAACAATAAAATCTGAGTGGCCAAGCAGACAGAAAACAGCTGCTAAATTTTTGGCTCTTATTTCCGGTTTTAACAAATAATTTCTCTGCAGGCCACGTCTGCACTAGACACGCAGACAGAACGTAACATCCAGGCCTCATTGGCTAAAATCTGTGCCAATCGTACAACAGTTGTTGTAGCTCACAGGTAAGAGATGCATGTACTGTAGGTTTTTAGTTTTTGCAATGTCCTTTGTTTCAGGAAACCAGTGGTTTTATCTAAAGATGTGTTAATCTCTTTTTTTAACATAAAAGGTTGTCCACCATAATTGGAGCAGACCAGATTCTGGTTATAAGTAATGGCCGGATTGCTGAACAGGGACAGTAAGTGTGCCTCATTAACTTATTGTTCTTATTGTCACCCTGACAACTAAATAGTACATTCCCTTTTTCATTGAAGTCCAAGTAATTAACTTTCTCTCCATCCAAGACATGATGAATTGCTGCTCAAGGGAGGCTTGTATGCAGACATGTGGATGAACCAACAGCAGATCCAGGATTCTGATTCCTCGTCAGAAACAGAAACCAAAGACTTCAAGTCTGAGAAACTACAGCCACCATCAACATCTTCAGGGCACCACGGCCACTGAATGTATTTTTTGTTTGTTTTTTTTCTAAAAAAAAAAAAAAAAGAACTCTACATTTTGATTCCCCTCCTAGTTGTAAAAAGTTGATGAATGATTTTAACATGATAAAACACTCAGCGAGATGAAAATGTTATTTATTTTTAGATTTTTTAAAACTGAATGCGCAATGGCAAGTAATGGAGAAAAGGGAAGGCACTAACAAAACTGAGCAATACTGACAGAGGTCAAAATTGTTAAAAGACATTCGCTTTTAAACCCCATTTATTAGATGTGATTATGCCCAAGGTTGAGAGCAAAAAAACAGACTTTCTGAATTTTCAATCATGATAACTTCATTATGAAGCTAAAGAATGAAAAGTAGTGCGTCTCATGCCTTCATCCAGCTGACACCCTAAGTGTATAGATTTTTTGTGGCGGAACTTGTTTTAGAAAGAAACTTGCCTCCTTCTTATTATTTGCCTTTTTTATCATATGAAGGACTGATTTTTGGGGGGAGTTATTGTTACGCCTGATTGTCTACTATTTTAAATAATCCAAGAGCTGACACATTATTTAAAGATACCGAAGGAAGAGTTGCAAGAAATCAGGTTATAAAAGCACTTATCTCAGCCTCAGCACTGCATCTTGTTGAATTGAGAGGCTAATGATTGTGTTTCCTGCTGAATAATATGTAAATGATGCTGGGTTTGTATACACGTCAGGGATTCTATTCATCTTTTATTTTTTTCATTTTGGGGAGTCTATTTCTGAGCTCTGCTGTTATTAAAGTTATTTAAGTGTAAGCTTTTTTTTAAATGTGTAAGGCTGTATACTTTTGATTGTTAAGATAAAGCAAAGTGTGTTTGCTCGTCTAATCTTTGTGTCTTCTAAATTGTTGTTAAGAATTAATGAAAACAATGAATAAGGCAGATTTAGATTTAGATTGGCAGATTTACACGTAAAGTTACACAATCCATGTCTGCCTGTTGGCAAGTTATAGACAATATATCTTTCTCATGGAAGATATTTTGACTTGATACCTGGATGTATTGGAACCAAGTTAAAAGTTAGATATGTGCTTTTGCTGCATTAACAAGTCAAAGTATCTGACTTGAAAAAGATATGCCATCAAATTCTGTGGAATATGCAGTATTAATACCCACTATTATCATAATAATATATAAGTATAAACAGTCATATACAAAATTTCTGAAGATGCATTATATTTTTTGTCCCTCAAGTCAAAAAGGTACTGTTGATGATTATTGCTTGTTGTAAATATTTTGTTTCGTCTTGGACTAAAATAAAATACTTTTATTCAATTTTCAAATGTAAAATCTATCCTTTCCATTTATTTTATTTAAAAACACTACAGTTTTTTGGCTAATTACCAGAGAAAAGAAGTAAATTTGGAGTATGTATTTTTTAAGGTGACACAAAAGACCCTGTTAACATTGCAAATTTGAATTTAATTGTTTTGGATCAAAATGATTGCTAAGGACAATTCAGTAGTTGTTGGATATTATTGGTAGGGGCATGCCTCATCCCTAACTAACTTAACCTATGCCCCAACTAAATTATATGCTCTTGTTCCATTACTTAGTTCTTCATTTTTATTGAGTCTTTACCTCCATAATAATAGAGGCCATCTATGATGCAATACCAGTAAGTGAAGTTACTGTACTGTATTTTGTGTGCTGTAATGGCTAGATGTCAGTGACAGTTATGAATTTGTAGTTAACTTTGATTCACAGCTGGTTAACAGTTTCTATTTTTGATAAGCTTCTGAATGCACCCCTATTGCAGTTGTTTTCTAATGCTGTTTCATAATGCAAGGCCCAAACAAAATAGTTAATGCAAGGTATTAAATTATTAAGTTCAATTATGAGTGAAAAATCCTGTTAGCAGCACGTGTCAGTACATGTTTTGTTTCACAAGGGAGATACATTCTCCCTATTAGTATTTATTCACTTATGATATTGCTCATATTGTATCATAATAACAGCATCTGATGTTCATCAATAAAACTTTTGATCATGCCAAGAAACATGATCAGTACGTTCAAACATTAATACATCATTTGGCCAACTGGAGGTTAAAACTGTTGTGTAACTACAGCGCGGCCCCTCCCGGCTCCAGCAGCATCTGTATTTGTGTGGATGAACAGCTGGAGGCTTCACTCGTCACTGACTGTCCCCGGTCAGGTTGTGTTGCTAGCTGAGCTAAGGCGGGGGCCAGGCCAAGCAGTCGTCTTTTCAACGTTCGGCAGACTAATGTTGAATCTATAATAGATATGGATTTCGACGCTCTGTTTAACGAGAAGACATTTCAGTTTTCGGACTTCCAGGAGTTCACGGTATGTTGTTGAGCTAAAACCCTAGGTCAACAAACTACGGAAGCTAGGCGCATTAGCTAAGTCAACTGACGTTAATGCCAGCTGGTTAAGTTAACATCGGGTCCCTTGTCCGGATATGCTGGTCGGTGGCTTTACCTAGCTACGATCTAGCCAAGTTATCCGTAACTGTGTGTCGTTTAAAATGTATACATTAAGAACTTTAACACGAGTAACGCTAGCTCATATAGCTAGTTAGCTAACGCTAGTAGTTTAAAACTATCATTTTACGCTCGCTCTCCGTTGGGAAGTTTCAGGCCTAACGTTAGCTTAGCTAACGTTGTAACTTATATGGGTAACACTGTTGCTGTAAACGATAAACAAATGTTAGTGTGAATGTAAACATTTGTCAATGTGCATGTAAATAAAGTAAGTGCTAAGGATTTATAGGTAACTGTTAGTGTTTTATACTTATTTGTGTTCAACTTAACTTAGCTAACCCAGCTTAACGTTACATACATAACGTTAGTTCCCCAAAACTACCACGACCTAATGTTATTGTTTTTACAGTTTCTTCCTGGACACCAGAAGTTGACTGAACGAGTGAGAAAGCGACTGTATTATGGCCTGGACAAAGACGTTTCTTTAGATGCCCTTTCTTGTCCTGTTACAGGTAAGTTAACGTTTAAACTAGGCTGGTAGAAAGACATACGCTCCTCCCCGGCACACCTTCATAACAAATACATGATGCACAATCTTTTTAAGAAAGATCTGACTTGCTAGAATCAGTGTCAGGATAAGATTATTTTTGTGTTGTATTAAAAATGTTACACCAGTATGTAACCTTTATGTTACATATACAGAAGAAGAAGCTCTTTCTCTGTTTATTTTTATTATATTTTTCTACCTATTATATATCTACCTAAGCCTTTGTATGTGTTAACCTACTTTGCAATAAAGCTGAATCTGATTCTGATAAATTTAAAAATAAATTGATGAAATCACATGAGTTGACTTTGTCTTTTTAATCTCCATATTTCCAGATATTGCTGTTGAAATCTTCCAGAAGTCTGCCCCAAGCCCAATACGAAAACTACAGAAGAAGTATGCTGCTCATGTTTCCAGGTTTGTACTGTGTATTATCCAGTTATGTGTAGATTATACCTTCTTACAGGAACTACATGTACCACTTCCAGTCATAAATCTAAACACTAATCTATGTCTTGCTTCAGGGAGGCTTGCATCTCTCCATGTGCCATGATGCTGGCTCTAGTTTACATAGAAAGGCTCCGACATAGAAACCCTGAGTACCTACAAAAGATCTCTTCCTCTGACCTCTTCCTGATCTCCATGGTATGTGTGTTGGGTTCAAATGTCATTCTAAATGTGTCACAGTGTTATTTCTAGTATGTTCACTTCTCATTTCAGAATGGAGTTTTAAACATTTGTGCCCAGTCTTAAGGGGCCTATACTGCTGCGATTTATGAAACTAGTATGACGTTGCACTGACAAACTCACCGATCTCTCACTCACATTAGATGGTTGCCAGCAAGTACTTGTATGATGAAGGCGAGGAAGAAGAGGTTTTCAACGATGAGTGGGGAGCAGCTGGAAAGCTGGATGTGAAAACTGTCAACAACCTGGAGATGAACTTCTTAAACGCCATTGTAAGTTTGTGTGCATTGCATGTCATATGTGCTTACATGCATGTTTGGTTCAAGTTCTTTGTCCTAATCCTTGTGTCCTTTTTTTCTAGGAGTGGAGCCTCTTCACAGAGCCAAATGACTTATTTGATATACTAAGTCAGCTGGAAACCAGGTAGGTGGTCCGCTATGTTCAAGTTGCACTAGACTAAAATACAGTGTCTTCAAGAAATATTCATCCCTAAAAAATGTCTTTTCAAGAGTCAGACAAACCCACTTACATTACTTCCACAACCACTTTGTGTAAAAAAAAGTATTTCTGGCTCTGTATCCCCAGCATTGCAGAGCGACAGGGGATGAAACGTGGCTGGTTCACCTACACCGACCTCTGTGTGCTGCTGGAGCAGTCAGCGTGGAGTCAAGCCCTCACAGCCATCTACCAGCATTTTACCAAGGTGAGAAGTGGGTTTGAGTTGAATGGAGCTGAAAGAATATTTATATGCTCAGGATATGTCAGGTGTAATCTTTTTTTATGCCTTGTTTTTGTTCTATGTTTATAACTTATATAACAAACATTTTAAGAAAGTCAAAATTATAAAAGAGGGATTGGTTATTAGAATTGAAAGCTATTAGGTTTGGTCATCAGTTTTCAAATCATTTTATTTCCAGGTATCCTGTATGCTCGGCCTTGTCTATCTGACCAGTGTGGCTGGCCTTATTGCAACAAGCGCTGTGCTACACCAGCTCAGTCTCTCCAGAAGCGGCCACTCCCTGCTTCCACCTTCAGCTGAGATTAGCACGGACCACCTTCCAACCTCCGACCTGAACTCAGAAGCTCCATCTGCAGCCCAGCACCTCCCCTGTTTTTTTCTGGCAAACAAGAGTCTGAACCGTCAGACGGGTGCACTTGGAATCGGCCAGCCCCATGCACAAATTCCCCCATCGGCTTCCTCACAGACATCAATATTGTGTCTCTGGGGCTCCCTCCTTGCCTCAATGGGTCACATACACCCTGAAACAAATTCTGAGATGGAAGATCCCAAAACCTGGTCTCCTTCCTCCTTCTTCTGTCCTGGCTGTCTGGCATCCCTCCCTCCTCTTCAGTGCAGGCTTAGAAACACCTCAACAATCTTCACTCACGGCCCCCTTGATAACAATCAGCGTCATGCACCATGGCTGGCCCCCAGCCTCCTTGGAGGGGCGGAACCAAGTCTGAACTCTCGCCTAGGGGTGTTTCCCCCCTTACAGCTGGGACCCTGCCATCCAAAGTCCATGTTACCTATCGACAAAGCCCAAGCTCTGCTCATGCCCGGCTAGAGACAGGCAAACTCCTCTCCTGTCAGCCTGTAGTAATGGACTCTGGAAATGAAACCAGCATTGTCTTCATGACTCATCAACCACTTCAAGTCATGTTTTTGTTTACTTTTCCAGATCCAGAATACAAGTGCAAAGGCAAGAGTAATTAGGCACTTTTCAGGCGTGGTGAGAGTTTGATAGGTGTGAGGTCACTTATAGTTCACTAATGCAGAACACATTTGCCATGAGTAAAATGCCATAGTGTTCAGTTAATGCTCTGTAACTTGTTTTACACTGCAGAGAAGTTCACAAGGAATTTGAAGATAATTTGATGTGTTAATGTTTTCTTGGCTTCAACCAAACTTGTTTTGCCTCCTGTGTTTATCTTTATTTGAAAGTCCTGTCAGATGGTGATGCAAGACCTGTGTGAGGAGAGTATTTTGAGTTATTTTATCACAGCTGGTTGATACTTGGCAGGGTTGCCTGTATGTGGAGGTTTCGCAGCATATCTGAAAGTTGAGAGTTTCACAGTAAGTTTTTTTTGTTATGATTGCGCTCTGTGAGTAGGAGGGACTAAACCAGTTGTCTTCCAAATTGGCTTATCCATATTTGCTTAGTGTTACATATAATTTTCATTTGTGCATAAGGAGCTTTACACCAGATATTGGCCATACACATGCAGCAAGTACTGATTTTATTTTATTTTTTACACCAGAGTTTCTGTTGCTGTTTGTGAAACAAATTGTCTCATGTAAACTTGTAAACTTTTCCCTTTTTTATTCAGGAGAAAGCATCAAAGAAATGAGACTGTTTGCATGCATCATACATCAACTGTCACTGACCACAGAAATCATAAACATCAACTTCTGTTATCTGGTCTTTTCTAGAAAAATCTTATCAAAAATCTCTGGATTTTATGTAACATATAACATCTCGCCCACTTTTCTATAACAGGGTTGCCAAATTTAAGAGATTAACCTATATGTTTCCAGTTCTTCAAGTGGAAGACGCCTGTGTAAAAATAAGGGGCTCCTGGGGTTTCATGATATTTTGGTTGGTGTTTGTAAAGTGAACATTTTGAATGTGACATGGTAAAGGCTAACAGCAGTACTTCTTTGTTGATGCGGTCTGGAATTTGCACGTCTGGCTCCATTTTCATTGCTAAAGGACATTTCACTGCACCATTACTGCTTTGTCAAGTGACTTTTAAATACCATAGAAAAATTTACAGAAGTGTTCACTTTTTACGTACACAGTCACACACGGTCCCCAGGACATTTACTTTGTAATTGAACCTTTTGACAAATTGCTCTGAGCATCTGAATTTGATACACTTTAAAGCACGATGTTGATACATTTTGTACATGGTGTAAAAAGCAAATATTGTACAAATGTACAAAAAAACAAGAACAAATAAAGAATTCATTTCTTTGTGACATTTGTTAATAACCGTTTGTGTCGACAATATAGTGTGAGTTCCGGACACTATTGTTGACAGCCAACAATACACTGTATGTCTGGAAATCTCTATCGCAAAGACCTGTTTGTTGCTTTGACATTTACTTTATATAGACCAGAGATCATGCCATATTAATTTCTAACAAAGCATAAATTGTACCCTCTTTACGGGCTTTGATGAATCATAAACGTCTTTTAACGGCTAATTCTATGCCAGAAGTTTCACCTTTTCTGTGCTACACCCCTCTGCAGCCAATAAACAATGGCGAATGAGTGGCAGTGAAAATCACTTAAAGCCAAATACATTCCTTTAAACAACCATACAGTGAAGGTGATGTTGCATGTGTGTTACAGATAAGGCAAGCAGATGTCTGGTCTGGGCTGGAGTGTCCCTCCTCCTGAGCCTGTGCCTTCTTCTTTTACCCCTCCCCTGCGCCCCTTCCTGACACATACCACTTGACAGTTACCTAATATAGACCCAACGGCTTTGTAAGAAAGGGTAACAAACCGAGCAGAGTCACCAACAGTTTGAGCGTGCTGCTTTGAAAACAACTTTTTCATGGACACACAACAAAATCATGGATCCTCCCTCACAGGTGAAATGTTATTTTTGGAATGAATATAACTTAGGGGAACGCATTTGTGGAGTTTAAACTATTATTGGAAATGAGGATCCTTGTGGATTGTGGAACTATTTTGACAACGTCACGGAGAATGTTTCGCTTGCTGTGTTGTAGATGTCATTCCCAGAAAAGAAGCAGGAAATACAGAAGCAAGGTACTATTTTAATCATTGCAATACATGTGTGTTTTGATCTGTCTTTGTAAATATTAAGTAGGGTTATTTGTACGCAGGCAAGCACAAGGATCCCATGCTTGTTTGCAATCATGTATATGCCTATAGATCTGCACTCAGGTAATGTGATTAGCTGTTATAATATGTGGTATAATGTGTGATTCCTCCCAGAGGTTGATGCCACAGTCTACATGAATTTCATGAAAAGTCACAGCTGCTATGATGCCATTCCAACCAGCTGTAAACTGGTCATATTTGATACCACACTACAAGTAAGACTGCAGCTTTCCAATGGGAGCATAAAAACAAGACTGTATCCACTATCACATACTAAAATACACAGAAGCTTGAACCGCCATTGATGTTTTCTCTCACTGACGGAATTTATTACTTCCAAAGGTGAAAAAGGCCTTTTTTGCACTGGTGGCAAATGGCTTGAGGGCTGCACCTTTATGGGACAGCAAGTTACAGAGATTTGTGGGTAAGACGAAAGGATTGACTGCAAAGCTGTAGTGAAATATTGGTCATTGTGAATTATGATGAGAACGTAACTCCTTTTCTCTCACAGGTATGCTTACTATTACAGATTTCATCAACATCCTACATTGCTATTACAAGTCCCCTATGGTGAGCATGAATACTTGGCAGTTTAGCGCCATCATCAGTTTAGCTTTATTTTTGTGGAGTTAGTTTCCCCACACTTGTACAGCATAGATTTCATAGATTATCATTTGGCACCACATGTTTTTATTATAAGCCCCAGATGGCGGTAAAGCAATGTTATTTGATCAGCACAGCCAGAATATTTTAGACATGAGCCACTGCTATGCTGGCAGCACAACACAGTGTGCATCCCCCACATCAGACAGAAAGTTTTGCAGGGTTGCAATTTTTTGATTTGACCTGTCCTTGACATGTAATTATTGACTCATAACTTGTCATTGGTGTCTCCTTCTAAAGGTTCAAATGTATGAGCTGGAGAGCCACAAGATTGAGACATGGCGAGGTGATTCATTTCAAAGTAAATACGCCAATTAGATCAATGAAATTTCTGCATACACATCTCTGGGAACTTTCATTAGAGCTGCTCTCTCTCTTTTTGTGTAGATGTCTACTTGCAGTCTTCTAATCGTTTCCTCATTAGCATTTCTCCTGAGGCCATGTAAGTGCGCACAACTAATGTGATCTGAGTACCTACTTTTAACTGTGTTTGCATTCCAGTCAACTGTCTATCCTGACAGGCAGTGAATCCCTCTCGTCTATTCTACTCTTTCCTCTTAGGCTCTTTGATGCCATCTATTCGTTACTTAAATATAAGATCCACAGGCTGCCAGTCATCGACCCAGTGTCTGGAAATGTCTTGCACATTCTGACCCACAAAAGAATCCTCAAGTTCCTCCACATATTTGTGAGCAAACTCATATGTTAAGCATGTGATCTTCCATTTAAACCTGACATTTATGTTTGTCATAAACTTCCTGTGAAGAAAGGACTCAGTGTTCTTCTACTGTGTTGTTTCGGTGTCTTCAGGGAAAAAAGGTTCCCACGCCTGCTTTCGTTCGAAGGCAGATCCAGGATCTTGGGATTGGAACTTTCAGGAACATCGCCACTATTCAGCAAACCGCAACACTTTATGATGCCCTCTCCATTTTTGTGGAAAGGCGGGTGTCTGCACTACCAGTGGTGGACGAACAAGGTATACTTTAATTTGTTTTCCATAATGCTGCATTTCGTAGTATTGCTGTAGTAGTAGTAGTATTATGGCGTAATACATTGAAGAAAGGCTCCAAACTCTATATTACAGCATCCAACAATCTGTTTTCTCAGGCAAAGTGGTGGCACTCTACTCAAGATTTGATGTGATTGTAAGTACAACATACATGGTTTCATTCAAGAAATTGAATGTCTTGTGTTGTTTTTGCTGACACCTGCTCGGACACTCGGGTATCTGTGTTTGCTCCACGGCAGAATCTAGCAGCCCAGAAGACTTACAACAATCTGGACATGACTATGCAGGAGGCCATTCACAGACGCAGATGTTTTGCTGAGGGAGTAATCAAGTGCTACCCTGACGAAACCTTGGAAACTATCATCGACCGTATAGTCAAAGCTGAGGTGGATATTTAGTTTGAAACAGATTGGTCTCTTCAAGAATTCAAAAATTCAAGTTAAAAATTAGGAGAAATATAGGATAATATATATATATGATATAATTTTTTCTTTTTATCCCAGGTCCATCGGCTGGTCCTGGTGGACAGGGCTGATGTGGTGAAGGGCATCATCTCTCTGTCTGACCTGCTGCAGGCTATGGTCTTAACACCTGCAGGTATTGATGCCCTTTTGTCCTAGCACCAAGGGACAGAGAGTCCCCTTCCCTCCTTTACCAACTGTGTAGGCTTGAGTCCTGGCCGTGTACCCAGCCAGGTAGGCTTTGGAGCCCATCCCACCTACAACAACCCCCTCCCACGTTGTTGTCTGGTCAACCGCACCCAGAGGCCTTGACCCCACAATCAGCTTTTCCTGTGTTTCTCAGCGCAATAATAAAATTTTAAAAAACTAACGCTGCTTTTACATTCGCTCCACTGTTTCGTGCAAATGACCAAATCTTGCACACAAACACACAGACATGCACATGCCCTCACTCACACAGCCTGAGCTGCTTATTGTTGCTTTGCAAGCACGGACCATCCATGTGTTTTTGAGGATAACCATGATAGTTGCTGAGTGGAATGATGGTAATTTTTGTTTATGTCTTTCAGGAATCAAGATGTGACTGAAGTGAGAGATCACAAGTGGAAGGAAAAATCCCTGGGTGTGCTGCTGTTTACATTAGCATGTATTCCCCAAACTATGTGCTGTCTTCAAGAAGCAATAATGGACAGAGTGAGCTGACCTTCTAGGTCTCCAGAACAATGTCCATATTGGCTGCATTTGATCAAATTGATCAATATATGTTTACTCAATGCTGTATACCTCTGTATTAAACATTTGTATCAAACTGGCTGGTGTGTATGCATTTCTTGGAGAAATGCAGTAAAAGGACTATGGCTGACTTGTGCTTCTGCAGAAGAGTTTACGAAATAAGAATAAAAATGTAACACACATAGGCTATAGATCCATCAAAATATACACGGTATAGATTATCAGTTATAGTATTCGTAGAGTAGTAGATGCAGCACAGCACTGGTGGGGGGAGGTTGGTGATGTTGGAAAGAGAGCTTATGCAACATTTAATGCATGCAGCACTTTCACTGAACCACACGGTGGTACACTTGGGCTTTAACCTCATTCGTTATATGGTAAACAAGGAAACACGTGACTGTGTTTTTTTTCTCATCCGTGACGGGCCTTGTGATCCGTCCGCCCATCTGTGTCATTGGTACATCAAGTTGCCAGAAATGATCAAGAATGACGCAGGAAGTTCAGATTGCCTTCCAAGTAAAATAATCTTACGTGACATAAAATCCATAAAATGTATGTAATCAACTTTAAATGAAAATTATAACTCATTATATTAAATATAAAGTTATCAGTAAACACATCCGGTTTTTTATTTAGAGTCTGCAAGCTTAGATTAATTCAACTATTAATATATTTATATGTATTTTTGTATTTTGGGGGGGTGTTTAGTTGCACATTAGTCGTTACAATAGGCTGTTTGTGAGTAAATCTTTCACAACTTGTTTTTTCATTCACCAAATATACTTTGTGTAACTTACTTGCCGCTACCTATGGTTGCATCCAGGATGCAACAGGCGATTTTATATATTTTATTGTGAAAGTCACAATGGGAAGCTTCTTTTTTTTAAGTCTGCCTCGCTTGACATTGATCTTTTCCATATACCCCGTGATACCCAAAACAACATAACAAAGTGGGGGAAACATGGCGAGCGAAGAGGAGGCAAGAAGACGCCCCTCTGTTACCTCGTCTTCGGTCGGCCTCGAGTCTCTGTTCCCTGCAGGGACGTCGGAGCAGACCTGCGGGGACGCAAACCCGGATCTCGTCCGCCTGCGGGAGCGGCTTCAGGGTTGGCTATCGCAGTATGAGCCCTTACTGCTGTGGGTGCAGAGGCTGCTGGTCTGGGAGAGGCCGTTGTACAGCATCACTGTCGCTCTGACACTCAACACATTATTCTGGTAACAGCGTTCACGTTCATCATGTTTTCCACCTCTTTGACAGCTCGACGAGGTTGCATTGAACATCATTAGCTAGCTGGCTAACGTTAGGGAGGATATTACGGGTGAATGTCAAGATAAGTTAGCTAATCCCACGTCTTTAGCCTAATGCTAACGTAGCCTGCAAGCCAGTTTAAACTTAATTTTCAGCACGGCAAATTCGGCGTCATGCGTTAAACACTATCAGGAAACACATTATTGCTCTACTAAAATAGACAGCCGTGGTTATTTTGAGTTGTTACTCGCGTTAGCTTTTGTTCTGCTAAACCAAATAAACACTCATGTCATGCTGAGTGGCACGGGCCTTAACCAGCTGTCAGTGACAGCCAACTAACAGGTGCAGGTGTACATTTTATTTATTAAGTCTAATTTGGAAGTGATTTTCCTGACATTTTATGTATGTTAATTATATTATATGTTTATATGTTGGACATAAGTCAACTGGTAGGCTGTTTATCTATGTGTCTCCACAGGCTCCTGTCATCCACCTCCCTGCGGCCTCTGTTCCTGTTGAGTGTGTCCCTGCTGGGACTAATGCTACTGGAGAGATGGAAGTCCAAGTTGCCCATCATTACTGGTAAGCCCAGGCCTTTATGGAATTTAATCTGGTCATCAGGCTTTGTCCAAGCAAATGTTCTTACTGAGCCAATTAAAATCTATATTTGTGGAACACAGTATCTTCACTGGATGGAGAAGCCTGCTGCTACGACTATATCAGTGTTTACACTGTGTGTGTATAAGACATATATTTTTAAATACTTTTATTCAGCTTGTATTAATACCATGCTTGTACAGTGTTTGGTTTCCAATGGAGACATCAAATTGTTAATTGAGTAATGATACTATCAAAATCATCTTTAAGTCAGGAGGAGTTTTCACTGCCAATACCATGTTGCTATTAGTCTGAAGCTGCGGACAGTTCTTTACTATTCACTAAAGGGGGTTCACTGTCGCACTAATATTTGTTTGATTTTACAAGTATTATTTTTACTGCAGTGCTTTTGGCTTGTCAAGGTGGGAAATCCTCATGCAAATATGTAACTGAAAGAAATATTACTTTCTAATCGAATTTAGGTTTTCCTGCACGCAATTTAGGATAGCTTGATTTTTCAGCAACCATGTAGTCAAACACACCATCATATCAATCATATCAAATGTGGCAAAATACCCTTTTTATGTCCCAAGGCCCACAAGCACAAACCTTAAAAACTAAATTTGTAAAAGAATAATTTCACCTCTTGAGGCTCTATGGTCTCATTTCTTGATCACGATTTGCTGCTAATTGTGTGTTTTTCTCCTGCCGCAGTTCAACATGCAGAGGCTCACCCTGTACAAAGGTGTGTAGTATATACATGATAAACAGATTACTTGTTACATTTTCTTCATATCCTTCCTTCAAAATATGAAGATCTGTTACAGCGTGAAGTCTTTTTGTTCATAACATTTTCCTCACATGTCACACCATATCATCAGAATTAATTACAGGCTACTGGTCTAGTGTACTATGTTGTATTTGTGTTCAACTCTGTGTGTCTCCCTCCCCGCACTATCATTAGATGAACATGAAATCCTACACTACCTCCTCTCTTGAATCATTTAAATATAGCCTGAAGTACTTTTAAGAACAGTTTTTCAGTGTTGTGTTCCTCACTGTCTTCCTGTGTTTGGCTTTGTGTGTATTCTTGTTTGCGTGCAGTGAAACAATGAGCGGGGAGCAGCGTCTGCTCAGTATTCCTGAGCTCAGCCACCACCTGGCGGAGAGCTACCTGACCTGCTGCCTGTACCTGCAGGAGATGATGCAGTACAAAAGACAGAACCATGGGAAGGTACGGCACTCTGATTCCGTCCATTGAAACACAATGTGAAAAAATTGGTAGCAGTGATTAGATGCACATGATTGTATATAGAGGGCATAGGTGACAGGAAGTGGCAGGCACAGGTAGGGGGAGCACAAACAGGTTTCACCTGACCACAGAGCCAGACACAAGCAAACAACTGGAAACAAGATAAGAAATCAACCGGTGTGTTCATCTGTACTATTTACTACTGCAATAAACCACAACCCTCAACTGCAATAATCTCCCTGGAAAATCTTGTGTGTCTGTGTAAAAACTTCACTCCTACCTGTGCATGATGGCAAAGATATTGGAAATAAAGGTAAAGCAAGGAAAAATGGCCGTTATGGACAGTGCAATTGCAAATTCACCTTTTTAATCTATAGAAAATAAAGATGAGGTGAATTAACAAATGTGCATGTCACAGACTAAAGATCTTTATGAGCGTACTAGCAGACAAGAGAGAATTGTAATAATGTGCCTTGTTCAGATATCTGATTTTGTTTATTCTAAAAGCCTTTGTATCTCAATTTACATTCAGGCTATCTGGTGTCTTGATTCCTTTATCAGCCTTGTGCAGGTCGTTGTAAGCAGACATGGCCAAATACTGTGTGTAAAAGTCAACATTACTAAAACTATGGCGACAAATAAACGACAAATAACGTAGATGCATGTGTTTAGTTTCCCTGAAGACTGAAAACATCATTGCAAGTACATGAATCTATAAAGCGTGATACACTCTGTCGGATCTGAGCAGGTGCTGCGGTAGCACAAACTCACTCACCCAGACATTCTCTTCTATCATACACCAAGACACCTCACAGCTGCAGAGATGCCACTTTTTCACTTCCTTATATTGCACCCATTCAACACAAAGATGTAGTAGCCTTAATTTCTCTTACTTGGTCTTTTTTTCCAGTTCTGTGTGATGATGTGCAGTGGCTGTTTTGTACTTGCCGTGGTTGGACATTATGTACCAGGAATCATGATCTCCTATATTATTGGTGAGTCACCTCTTCCCTAATTGACATATTCACAAAAACTGTCGTGCAAAACCTTTTATTCCTGTTGGATCTGTGCTTGTCATGACAAACATAGAGTGTGTGATAATAGGTAGTAATAGCAGTCGATGGGAGTAATTACATTTGCTTGTGGATTCCTTGTTGATGCATTTATAAACTTGGTGGTGCAGGTTAATTTCTATCTAATAGTTCATGCTTATATTTTAATAGTTTGTAGTAAGTGGATATAACATGATCCTCATTACAAAATCAGCCTTTTTTGCATACACTTTTGATGTTCATGAAGAATAGGGGCAGTATAAAGTTGTCAATGTTTTCTCTGTGCACCTGTTCAGTCCTGAGCGTGCTGTTGTGGCCGTTGGTGGTGTACCACGAACTGATCCAGAGGATGTACACAGGCTTGGAGCCAATCATGATGAAACTGGACTACAGCATGAAAGGAGATACGGAGCACCGCAAGCATGACAAGAGGAGTGAGTGCTACTGTGACTTTTTGAGGCTGTAGATTTAGGCCCAACTCTAGTGTGCATTAGATCAAATTTAAATCCTGCAGCTGTTAAAACAGGTTTGTTTGTAACATTAATACAGGGCTGCATGTGAGAAGGAGCTTGAGTTTTAAATTGATGCAGATCACCTTTCTTTTCCCACTTACTGATACCACTGCAAAAACAGAAAGAATTGTAACACCACCTGTTACATAACTGTGTAAACAGAGCAGTGTAGAACATCAAGAAAGTGTGATTATAAATTCTCTGGTTATATTTGTACCTAGATCCCATATCTGTAACAGGATGTTATACATAAGCTGTTGCTCATTCTTAAGGTATGGCATAAAACCGAGACCCATTCTGTCTTTGAATCAGTTCTTACAGACATTTGCCGCTGTTGGGTGATCAAGTGCAATTCACATTCACTTCCTTCTCCAGGGTGACATTTTTAGGTGTGTGTGTGTATGTATGTATGTATGTATGTATGTATGTATGTATGCATGTGTTTAAAAATATGTATGTATGTATGTATGTATATATG
>JAPMOB010057723.1:0-13256 GCA_029875015.1 Lepomis gibbosus | reverse complement strand
AAAGTGACACCTTCCAATATGGCTGACACTAAAGGATAAGAAGGACAAGGCTGGGCAGGAAGGAGCTTCTGGCAGGATAAAGTACACTTTTTACAATCACACCTCGATATATTTTGTGACAGTGTTGGTAATTATCATCAACACAATGACAACACACACAGCCTTGGGAAAACAGACAAAAGCTGAGTCACTATCTCTCTCACAAGATTTGCAGACGGTGAGAAACGTGAGCCGGGAGAATTCCTTATTTTCCTGCCACAAACTCAGCAGATGGTGTCATAACAAATGTTCTCTAGCATGATAGACACATGATGATTTTAGACTAACACATGAAGCAGCAAGTTGTCTTTCCAGACACAATGTTCAGTAAGGCTACTTTAAAAATCCACTAAAAATCTAGATTGTGGAGATTTTATAGAGATTGTTTGTTTAGTAGAAAGTACATCCAATAATGCTGCTCACAGTGATGTCTTGGGTGGCAGAAATTTCAGAGACAGAGATAGCTCAACCCCCAGGCCATACAAAA
The DNA here is from genome assembly GCA_029875015.1 of Lepomis gibbosus. NCBI lineage: Eukaryota > Metazoa > Chordata > Actinopteri > Centrarchiformes > Centrarchidae > Lepomis > Lepomis gibbosus. Next base: position 12,730 of record JAPMOB010057723.1, on the reverse strand, counting down.
CCAAAACTAGCTGCATTCCACTAGATGTAAGCAAGAAAATATGTTTCTTTCTTGTAATTAGGGTGAACTGAGCCTTTAAATAGCAGTTAAAGATGAAAACCATCACTGTATGATATTTTTGGTTTATACTGGGCTGAACAGCACTGGACAGCAGCATACAACCTCAAGGTACAGACATGCCACTTCTGCCCTCTGTTGGTGGTACTGTGAATCACCGAGGAGAAATAAAAAACACAGAAATGTTACTTAAATGTTGTTGTGTTTTATTCACCCCTTCTTTCAGTTGTGCAATTGACAAAAGACGCACCCTGTACACATCATCATCAGACACTGTTGGATATCATTTATCTTGCTGACTTGTCAGAAACCACATGAAATGTTGACATCATCATTGGACCAGACAACTTGTTCGGTATTGGAGGTGGGTACAGCATAACTTTTAGTGCATTTATTGCATCGTAAAGCAGACATATAAATGATAATAGTGCAATTATACCCCGTCATAACTGAGGAGATATTTTGATAGTCTCAGCTAGTGTCTCGTCAATGCTAGACTTTGTATTGCATACAGAATTTAGGCAGGTGAAACGCAATAGGAAATGATAATGATAAAAAATTGTGCTTTGACGTCCACAGAATAATACACTTTTTGTAGAAATTACCTGCAATAAAAATTAAGCAAACAGAAGGAGCTGATTAAAAGAAAGAAGGTACTTTGCTCTCTGTGTTTCATCAAGTAGAAGTTATGAATCTCAAACCTGGTCCTTCAGAAATGAATGGGGGTGTCAGTGGAAGCAAACTTTACGGTGGTGCTGAATAACTGCAGTGCACCATTCTAAAAAGAGAGGAAAATACACACAAGCACATGCTTTCTGAGGCGGTGAATACAGAATTGTGTACTGTGACTAAAACCCTTCTACTTTCTGTCAGCATTAGCTGTTTCTGTGCAATTTGATAAGAAGGTCTGCATATTGAATATACAGTATGTACAATTAGGCCTTGATAATGTATACACGTGACTGGTTATGTAGGTCATATTGAATTACTCTGAAGAGTGAATGGCTCATGTGAGGATGGTCCCAAAAAGCCCTTCTGATGAAACAGGAATATAATATGTCATGCACATACATACATAGATTATTTACATATGTGGTATGTTAGCTGTACTCTATAGTTGTATATGGTAAAAGCAGATCCACTAATGTGAGAATTACAGTGTTTACTTCATGTTTTTTGAGTACTGTAAGACATGAAATGGAGGCATATAGATAAATAAATCAAGACAAAAGAGAGAACTGGTGGCTATGCAAAGTTTGGATGAAGTTTTTGTTGTTTGCAGCAAAGACATTTAACTAACCTTATGACTGGAAGTCATCCATGTTGTTAATTTATGTGGATGCATATTTAATGTATGTTTTGCAGTTTGTTTGCAATGGTCAGATAAATAAGTATTGGTGGATATGAGAATAGCATAAATATGCCACCAGAGGTCGCCCCATGAATATGTTCATAAACCTGCAGCACACATGCTGGGTTTAGCTGTTTACGCCAAAGATAATTAAAACATTTACTGGGCTTATTAGGATGTGACCCTTCGCAATCTGTCGATGTGCTCAGAGACCTGAATGTCCCTTCAGGGGTGATAAAGCCGTCTCAGTGTTGTCGCATGGTGGTGGACTAACCATGCGGTAGTGGAGGGTGAGTGCAAGTGTACAGGGCATTGCTACTTCTTTTCCACTGAGCAACTAAATTTTAAAGCTCCACTGATTTCTAAACTCACCCTACAATCAAAAGAGAAACTGGTAGTGTATAGTCCACCCACATCTGCAGTTATCATTCCATCACAGAGTAGCAGTGAAGTGTGGAATTTAAATGATACCACTGACATGGTAAAAAAAATGGTGATGTTCTTGTCTCTTTAGTTTGTGGTGATTTATTTATTTTAGTTTAGTGCTAGTATTACTAAGAATTACATTCAGCACACACACTGTTTATTACTGTATTATTAATCTATACACATATCTCAAGCTTTCACTTTAAAGCCATCATCAGCCAAATCATCAGACAAACAACATGTATTAGATATCAGTCAATCACCTGATACCTGGTTATGCTACAAATTATACTTCTGGGTGGACTGAATATTGAAGATGTTTTTATTTCTTCAAGATTAAAAATGCATACTGCAACAAGTGACATACAGTATGATTAGTTGAAATGATTAAATTGATACACAGCTTTTCAAATTGCATTTTCATTTTAGTTGGGTTATGGGATTTGCCACCAACCATCTGCAAACAAACCACAATTATTGTAAATAATCCTTCCTAAGCCAACAGACCAGCATTTATACATTCACAGCTGTGACAAAAGATGCATATAGATTGTAAGTCTGTGCTTGCCATGCATGGGTTTTGCATCACTGTTGCATACACATATGCGATCAGCTACACTGAGGGCCAAGATAGGGATTATAGATTGTTTTGTTGATCCCTAACACAAACTGTAAAAAAATAAATAAATAAAAGGAAAGCATACTTTAAAAAGGCTACTGGATAAACAAGAGTCAAGGCAAGGAGCAATAGTGCCTTTGAGGAAACATTTGGTTAAAATGGAATGACAGCTCACAGAGAGCTGTAGGGATGGAAGACACAGAATTGGTTTTCTGTCACTCTTTACACTCTTTGGCCAGAGGGGGAAGTCAGGTTAATCAGAGAGAGAACTCTGGAAACCCTACAACAGGAAGCTATTCATGTTTGTATTTTGTGTTACACTGTATGCTAAAATACTCTGATTTCACAGGTGTGCAATTTGTCTACAGTGAGAGCTGAATAAGCCTATCTGTGTCTGGGACAGCCATTTCTTGGTGTCTGATCACATATGGGCTGGCTCAGCTTTGCCAGGTGGGGGATGTGACTTTCAGTGTGAAAGCAGGGAGTTGGGAACAAGGTCAGGGTGGGAGGAGGGAGGGTGAGGGACGGCGGCGTGCAGTGACTGCCCTGCTGTACTGGTTTTTGTTACCAGTAGGCGTGCAGCTGTAGAAAGCGGCCCTGAGTTGTCGCGTGGCGGTGGGAGCAGGGAGCTTTAGCCGAGGGGGCAGCAGTGAGACGGAGGCTCCTCTGTCTGTTGCGGCGCTGGTCAAATCTTCCTCCTCCTCCAGCTCCTCTCCCTGGTTGTGTTTGTCTTCTTCCTGCAGCTCACCAGCCTCCTGCTCTTTCTCTCTTGAGGGGACTCTGCTCTTGTTCTCTTGTGGACAGAGAAGGTGGTGGCTGGCTTTGGAGAGATGAGGGCTGCTGCTGCCCCCTGGTGGCACCCTGGTCCCTGTGCTCTATGACCTCCTAGTCTGACCCCAGCCGACAGCACTGGCTGCTCCTGCAGGGATGCAGGGGGCAAACATTTTTGAGACAAGAAAGTGTGAGCACCAGAAACCAGTAGCAAAAGAAAGATTAAAGTTTACCAAAGTAAGAAAGAGAAGCACGTTAATTCTCACCTATGTTTGTGGTAGTAATCATTCTATCAACTCTTGAGTCTCAGAAAACTAGTGAATGGACGCAGGAGACAGAAAAATTGCAATTACTAATGCAGCCAAAGTGTTAATAAATCAAGCATCAGTTATGTGTTTGTCTTACCTGTTGGCTGGAGTTAGCTGAGGGTGGTGTGATCACACTTTGGTCCAGTAAGGGGTTAACAGGTGCGGAACAGGGGAGATGCGTGGCACGCCAGTAAATTTCCAGGTACTCCGCAAGGTGTTCACACGCATCTTCCAGCTGGTTCTCATCCAGGATGACATCAAACATCTCCTAATGAGTCAAACATAGGATCATGATAGATGAGAAAGAAAAGATCAGTGTGAATTTCAACTCTTTACTGAGCATGTTGAGAGACATACAGGTGGACACTGAGCCAGCTTGTCCCCTGCCATCATTTGGACGTTGAGGTGTTTGCTTTGTGACTTCCCTCGGGACTTGATTAGCCTCTGAAGAACCTGTGAGATGAGAGAAAAAGAGACAAGCAGTTCAAAAATAAAAAAACAAGTAATAAAGGTTATCATAGACATGGTTCTAATGTAATTTCCAACATCATTTTTCCAAGCGCTTTATGGCAAATCTGAAAATAGCGTTTCCCCTTTTAACGTACTTTTAATCTGCAGATTAATGCCCATTTTAGCTTGTGTAGTCAAAGTGCAAAACTACATCATCATGAGTCATAACATGTTTTAAACCTTCCTGCCTGTAAATGTAAGCAACATATTCTGCGATTCATTGTAATTCCGACTGCGACTAAGGGTTATTTTCATTCCTGATCATATTCTTAATTCTGTAAAATGTCAAAAATGAATGAAAAATTATCAGCACAAGTTCTGAGAGTCCAAGGTGACAATGTATCATAATTTTGTCTGATCAAGAGTCCAATACCCAGAAACATTCCGTTTGCAGTGAAACTGAGTAAATCCTGCACTCGAGAAGCTGGAATCATTTTGTTTGATTTTATAAAACTTGAATAAACAATCAAAATGATTAATCAATTAGCTCCTGATTCATTTATCAACTAATGGATTACTCCACTGCTTCAGCTCAACAAATATGTTGGCAAAAACATTAGCCTTGAATGAATTTCTTTGTGAGGTTTATGTGGGTTGTGCTCTACTTTAGGTGAGGAGACTTTGACGTAGACGACTATGGGAGCCAGAGAAGTTTTGAGGAGCTGTGCCGGGTGGTTGATGGTGTCTGCATCCAGGATGACCAGCTGAAGAGACTTGGCCAGCTCAAAGATCCTCTCTATTTCGCTCTGGACCTCAGCTGTCAACAAACCACAGAAGGACAGGCAATTGACACGTTTCCCCGAGCAACGTCACTTACTTTGCTTTAGTACAATTTAAACATCAAAGAAAGAAGCGGCATCTATTCTTAGCAGGTATTCATCTGTATTTAGCACAAAAGATCAAAGGCAACTTTCTTTTTACTCACCCAGACTGGAGCGCGTGTTGGATCTCTCCATTATGGCCTTCTTGTTTAGCACAGAGCGCTTCGCCAGTGACAGATCTGCAGTCACCCGTGTAATAGAGATCCTACAGAAGAAGCATCTTATCACATCACATCCAACAACTGTTCCATTTCAAAAGATGAGATGAACTTCTACTCGTTTGGAGCTAAAAATAAATCATCGTCGTCATGTGTCCTATCGACCATGAAACGTGATAGGCAGAATCCCACGAAACAGCTCTGGAGCTGGGTCACAGCGTTACTGTACACTGACTGAGCCACAGCTGCAGAGAGCAACACAGACAGCCGTACCCACCTGCCGTCAAATCTGTGCTTCAGGAAGTCAAACAAGGCTTTCTGCATCATGTCTGTTACCTAAGCGACAGATGGGAGGAAAGAAAAGTGGAGAGAAGTTAGACTATCATTATTATTATTATTATTATTATTATTATTATTATTAGTATTACATTATTACATTTTTTCACTCACTTTTTGTTGAATTTATAACCACTATATAAAGATTTAATATATAAAGGACACTTTTTAGTGTTTATGAACATACAGTATTTGTCAACAATCTCTATAAAAATGTACTATATATTCCTACAAACATGTAAAATGCTGCCTTGATTGTTGAGTGTTATACAGAACTATTCATTTTTAGTTTAATAATATGTCTTTTACAAGAGTGTCCTGTCCAAAGTGGCAGCATAGTTTGCACATTTACATTTAGCACAATGTCCTTTAATTTTTTAAACAATTACATTCCTCATGAAGGAAGATGGTGCTGTCACCAGCACAGGCTGTCAGCACAGATAGAAATGAGCACTATTAAAGTCCAAGTCAAAAATTTGTTTTGCTGTTACTTCACTTGGATGTTTCAGCTTCACCGTGCATGATGATGTATGTGCAGAGAGGGAGAAGGAGTGGCTGTAATTTTAAGACTGGTAATTGAGTGCTTCTGTGGTCCAAGCAGAGTTTATTTATATGTCTTCAAACGTGTCTGGAGGCGATCTTTAAGGGTGACATGGAGAGACAGTGTGTGTTTGCTTGCGTTTGAATGCATGTGCACTGTGAGGGAGAAGTGAAGCAGTCTATTATTATAACAGTCCTGAAAAATGGATGGCCTTCGGAATAGGGGATGAAGCACACAGTGGTGTTGCTCTTCCACCGTGTAACAGGGAGACGGAGGACAGCGAGAGTGGAAGACAGTGCAAAGGGAGGGAAAGAGGAAGGCAACCTTGAGAAACAATGGTGAGCAACCGAAAGAGAGAGAGAGAGAGAAAGAGAGAGAGAGAGAGGGAGAGAGAGACAAAGCAGGGAGAAAGAGAACAAGTGGGGGAGAGAGAAGGAGGCAGGCTGGCTTTCACAACTGGAGCATCCCCAAAGCACATCACCAGAGCGATGCATAAATATTTCACGCACACACACAAAACAAACAGCTTGGCACACAGCCTGCGCAGTCACAGAAGAGAGAGCAAGGCAGAGAGAAAATGTTGAAGCACGGAGACATTCTGTTCAATTACATGCCTCACATTTCACCATATTCATCGGCAGATTCATAAAAAATCGAGATTAATTAAGTTTAATTCCAATGTGTTTACAGACCTCTCATCCCATATATGTAAGAGCGAGGGGCATACCACATACTGCAGCTAATATAAGGGGGCACACATGCAGTTCTGTATCACTCAAAATGGATCTAAGATTCCTGTTGTGTGTGCTATAATTTCATCAGGATGTGACTGTGGTGTTTAGTATCAGTGTTAATGGAATAATGGCGGCAAGAGTGAGTCCCTCTAGATCAAACCAGGCAAATCCATGCTCGACCAGAAAATATAGTCCAGATTAAACTGTAAGAAACAATGGCAGTCCTGAGAAGAAAAGACCAGACACTATGTCCACTTATGTCACAGCTATTAACAGCTCTTTTCATTATTAATGAATTTACTTCATCTTTTTCCACGAAGCAAATCAAAGTGTAAGAAAATGAAATCTCAGGTTAAGGCTCAAGTGATACCTTAAAATTGCCCATTTGTCCGACTAATAAACAAGACTACACATCTCTGTGAGGCAGTGCATTGAGCTAAATGCTAACATCAGCATGTTAACATTCTTCCAATGGTAATTTAAACATGTTCATGTCTTGCAGGTGCAGAGCAGGTGTAGTGTTTGCCATAAACACAAAGGGCAGCTGAGGCTGGCGGGACTGTCATAAACACATTGGACAAATTAAATATTTGATATTATGCTTGATGAAAAGTCAGAACCCTAAACCCGAACACATCCAGGCAATGACTCCAAACACGAGGCAAGACTTGAATAAGAAGAACTAAACTATACCAACTGAAAAGCTGTTTTGATGGTTGTCTCACCTCATAGCCTTTCAGCGAAGGGCCCACCAGCACCACTGGCCGCATGGAAGGGACCACGTCATATGGGGGAACATGTTCAGTCTGCACAGGTCACAAGCACAGACAGGGTTTGCAGGTGGAAAATATACAATATATTGAAATAAATTTACTGCTAATGACACACACATTCAGCTAACACACTCAAAAGAATAACAGCTAGTCGCTCTGAACTAGCAACGGTCAGAGCCAGAGAAAATTCCATATAAAGGGATATAGAGAGGAAGAGGCATAATGGCATACATACCTGTTTCTGCTTCTGTTTGGCTTTCAGAATAAACAGAATGAACATTAAGCAAGAACGATATATGCTAAAAAGAAGGCTCTGGTAATAAGTCATCACTTCGTAGAAAATATTTGAGTTTTAAGGCTTCGTAAGAGTGTATTAACAAAGAAAACATGCAAGCCATGCCGGACGGAAAAAAAGTACATTTACATTGCAGCTCTTCGAGAAAGTAGCCTTTCATAATTTGTGTGTACATTTTCAGTGTTCATCTCACATAATCATTAAGCTTGGTTTGATATGAAAGGCAAACTATGTTGAAAAGAAATTTCCAAACACTTTACTTCTGAAAGGAGCATTTTAGCCCAGGGATAGCCCTGTGTGCAAATCTGGACCTGTGAGAGCATGCAGTCCCAGTTGAGGCTGAGCAGACAGACACGGTAGCAGGACTCCTCTGGTCCCATTTACCTGCAGATGGCGGGGTGGACCTCCAGCCTCCGGATGAAGCGTTCCCTCCTTTCCTGTGGAGCAACATAATGCAAAGCTTCAGTATGTGTGAAACCCCTGAGGAGGCAATTTAGAAAGAAGGACTTCCAAAACAGAGCAACACATGAGCAAGAACTAGTTCTAAAAGCCGTGCCAGACGGGAAGCTGGCTGAATTAGGGCAACAGAGAGAGACAGAAAGACAGAGATACAGAGAGAAGCAGAGGAGAGATAACAGAGACATGTGAATCTCTCATAGCTGTGTGACCTCTGACCTTGCTGCTGCTTTCTGCTCTTGCTTTATCCTCATTGCCTCCAGTTTGACTGGGCTCGGGATAAAAGTGATGTCTGCCCCTTCCTTCACCAGCCGACCAATCCACCAGTCATTGTTGTATTTCTGCGTGACAGTGAAACACACCTTTTTATGACTCCGAAGTTATGCTGCAAAATGTGGCCATGGATCAATTCTTTATTTTCAAGTAATGGGATAATCTTAATGCTGAAGGCCCTATTACCTCTTTTATGTGCAGAAAGTCTTTGGTTTCAAAATTAATAGCAGCACCTTGGACTGGACAGTCTTCATCAAGAGCCCCACAGTAACTCACATTAGTTTTCACTGCAAATGCTACTGGTTTAGACTGTTGAAAGAGAGAGAAAGTACAAAATATAATTTAGATATGTAGCAATGTACATTATTACAATTTTGGTTTTATAGACCTTTATGAATCTACACGATTAAATTGGTCTATTAATAATCAAACTCAATGTATTAACATGATTCAGCTGTTTACACACAGGAACAGAAGGTGAGTTTAAGGACAAGCATTGACTTTTGACCCTTGGGCTCTCACCTTGGCTCTCTCTAGCTGCAGCTGAGCCTGGCGCTCGGCTTCACGCCGAGACGCCTCCTGGTCCTCCTCCAGGGACAGGTCGGAATCAGAAGGTCGACTAGTGTAGGAATCGGCTGAACCCTGAAAAAAAGGAAGAGAGGAGAGAAATAATGTTACACCACAGGCACGGAGGAGTTAAATCCACAACAATACTGTACCTAACACCTTGCAGCACTTGTTCAGAATTACTCGCGATATAGTTATGGTTCACTTATAGAAAACAGCCTCGACGCAGCTCAGAACAGATCACCTACATCTCCCCCTGTGTCTCCCATGTCCTTCTCCTTGTTCAACCTGTCTCTGAACCCGCCTGTCCTTTCCTAAAGCCATGTGATCCTGCCTGCAAGGACCAGTGAGTTCCTGCAGCTTTCCAAAGCAGCTGTCTCAGGGGAACATGTGCGTGAGCACTGCAACAACACCAACAACCATCACAGTACTTGTTGTCTATGAATCCACTCAGCCAGGCACACCAGATGTTGGCATCAGCCCAGATATTTCAACACTAATAAAAGTGCAGGTAATTCAGGAGAATGCAACAAAATTTATCTTTTGATCCATTTTCTAGACACCAGATTGGACTGTATCAACAAGGATGTGGTTTAGGAATTGCGTCACTAGTCAAATCAACTTTTGTGTTTGTAGTTTGTGCTCTGAATTTGTTTGTTTATCAATAAATGCTGTGATTTATATCAGAATTTCAACAAATCAAAACATTTAGTTGTCCAGATCAAAACATTTAAACACATAATTAAAATGTCTTTGGCTCGTAGTTAAACTCGCACTCCTTATAAAGGATTCCACTGCCATTCACCAAATAACAAGAACATCAAATTTCTGAACATCACATTATAAAAGTTACCGTTTTTTTATGAAATGGAAAAGGAAAATAATGAAAACGCATTAAAGGACAAATACAGTACAGACAGATACAGAACCTGCCACCCTCTTCACTACACATGTAAACTTCCTGACTCTCACAAAGCCTCCCTTCACCAGATCCTACATTTCACTCCATCAGCATCCTGCTCTTCCCTGATGGCTGCAAGTCCCAGCTGGGTACAGGGCTGGAAGACTACTCACATACAAGACAGGAGCACCCACATAAGACAGCCAAATATAGCTCAATAACAACGTCATCCCCTTACCTTTCCTTACCTGCTGCCTCCTCCCTCTTTTCCTTCCCTCCTCCCTACTGTTTCCATCCCTCCTTTGCTTTCTTCCCTGCCCCCAAAAAACTGCTTTAGCTGAATCCAGCACAGAGTTGGTGGATACGATTTGAATATCAAAGCCTGCCAGAGGTGGAGCAGAATCTGAAGAATCTACCAGCAGAAGAAACACAACCCACAGCACATGGAGTTCTGCAGATGAATGAAGGGCAATAATATCATGAAGTACAGACTGAACTGATTTAGGGCAATATATCTATACATTGTCTTCACCTAAACTGATTGCACTTTTATTTTATTTAATTTTAGATCGTTATGGTTTGATGAAAAAGGACTATAGTGAAATTTACCTTGTAAACAAAAAATTACTACTACAAAACTAAAAACCCTTAAAGTTACAGCACAGAACTGAAGTATCTTTCTTGTTGTCACTGTCCTTTGCTTAAGCATCACAACACTTAGCTTAATATGGCGTCGATAGCCACATAGTTTCAATGATGCAAAATACTTTACTTTGCTATCTGATACGTGTTTTTTTAAGTAGTACAAAATCTGCAGAAATCTCAATGGCAGATGCAGAGGAAACATGTTAAGCATAAGGTGCGATGCTTGCATTTTAGAACTGCAATATTATCAAATTGTCTCCAGCAGTATAGACACTGTCAGATCAATGTTGTACTGTTTTGTAGGATGATTACAATAAAGTAAAGTCAAAGAACACTTGGCACATACAGAATATTTTGTTGCTCCCTGTTGTCCCACTACTGACAGTATATTCCAGGTGTTGAAAGACCATTCCAAAACAAAAAACTGTAGAAAAGACTGACAAGCAGTTGTGAAATTTTCTTTTAGTTGTGTGTTTTACATAATCCCATGTAAAACTGATGAGGTCTGGTGGTACAATGCTTTTATCGCTCATTCTCTCTCTTCCTAAAGTGTGTGATAAGTGCCTGATAATAACATATTACAGCAAATTACTGGGTAGATTTGACAAACTTCACCTCATTGGTAACTCTGACACAACCCTTGGTGATGTGCAGTTCAAAGCCATTCCCAGTCAGAGAGACTTCAGACTCCTGCCGGTTTTGTATTTCCTCCAAGTGCATGAATGAAGAAGGGAAAGGTATAAATTTACCTTTGTATTCAAAGAGACCAAATGAGGATACTTACTTAAATTTATTAATACTCATGACTTGACAAGCCAACACAACAGATACTGAAACTAAGGTGGAAAACAGATCCCCTTCATCAGCTACATCAAATATATTTTGCATATTGCATGCTTTTAAATCACTTTTAAAAAATTGCTATTAAAGCACTGATTTTTTTTCCAAATCTGTCTTAAAACAGTATACTCACAGTTTTTGCTTGCTGTGATCATTCCTTCTGTTCACACTGGCCATTAAGCAATCCCTTCCCAATGTGCTTCCAATTTAAGTGATAAGTCCAGTCCTCGTCCTTTGCAAAAATATATTCCAAGGTTTATGTGAAGTTAATCTGAGGTTTCAGAAGTCAGTCTTAATCAAATCAAGTGGGTTTCTTCCAGAGTTACTGTCATTTTTAGTACACATTTTCTCCTTTGTGTTTTCACAGACTTTCCTTGCTGAGCTCCCGTGGACAGATAGTGACACAAAGAGGCAATAGTGTATTAAAAAGACTGTAAACTTTAAGTGAAATACTCTCACGTGGACTGGATATGTTCCCCTTCACTTCCATTTGATGCACATTATCTAGGGAACTTTCAAATTGTAGAAATTCTCCCTCAAAGTAACATTAAGCACACAGAACCAAACAGAAAGTATTGGCTCATTTGCAATATATAAAGGTAGGAAGGACTTGATAAAAAGAAATAACAGAGTCAAAATCAATGACATTCAACAGATGGGACTCCTGGTGAGACACAAGTTCAATGCATAGCTGCAAAGTAACCCGCAGAGTTGAGATAGATAGAGAAATTGCATGTATACAGAACAGTAGCTGAGTTCACTGAAGATGAGAAGAAGGGGTGGGAAGAGAGGGGAAGTGGGGAGATGCTGGCAAAGTGAACCAGAATAGACTTCTGCTGAGAAAGAGTGAGAGGGGAGGGGAGGACGGAAAAACAGAAAGAAGATGTCTCCGAGCAGACAGACAGGAGACTCATGGAGGAAGGGAGTTTGCATGCATCGTGATTAAACAAAACGGGGAGCATCAACAGCGTACCTTGTTACAGATGAGTCCTGTAGCGCTTGAGTCGGAGGCAGACATGATTCTGCTGCCAGCACTCTCTTCTCCCCCATTGCACAGAAAAGGCAGAACCCTCCTCCCCTCAGCCCATGGTTACAGGGTGGGAGAGAGAGGGTGGTGCGCTCAGCCTAAGTGCTTCACAGCTGACGTTGCTGCGCTGCCTCAACAGCCATTTCTTATACAAAATTGATGCACACCTGACTGCAGCACTGGTGTGTACACACCCGTGTACTGGTAAAGTACAGTGGGTTTCTTCAGCTTGTCAGCCCTCATGTAATAAAAGGAGCTTTCCTCTGGTTTCATACACCGTCACAATCTCCTCTCCTCTCCTCTCCTCTCCTCTCCTCTCCT
>JAPMOB010057547.1:0-11651 GCA_029875015.1 Lepomis gibbosus | reverse complement strand
CACACACACACACACACACACACACACACACACACACACACACACACACACACACACACACACACACACACACAGGCATAAGTATTTATTTAAACTCGTAAACCCAAAGTCTCTTGAAACCCTTTTCCATAGTATCAGCTCGACTTGGCCGTGCGCCGCTTTCCTTTGCAGATACAATGTAGCTGGTCGTCATAGCAACACCACACACAACTGCCGCAATGTAATATTCAATGCGACACACACACCAGCGACCAACATACAGCTGTCTCTTGATTTAAGTTAAAACCTAAAATGTTTCAACCTTCCTCAAAATGTAAAGACAGATAAGCGGTTTGAAAACCTTCCAGCTGTGTTTTCCTCTGCCGTTGTTGCTGCAGCGGTCTGTGTGACGGTTGGACCAGGCTCTGTGAGCGGGCAGCCTCGCGAGCTCCTCCCACGGGTTGGTGCAGGCTTCCCCCGCCGCCACTTGCGGAGCTCCTCAACTCTAAAAACTGTCAATATTCGAAATCTACGCAGCTGATTTGTCACCTCAAAACTTTTCAGAAGTGGATTTATGGTTTTCCACAATGGAAAACCAAAAAAAGGCGAGTCGAGCTGGTACCATGCAGTGGAAAAGGGGCTTTGAGATGCATTCAGGTCTGTTCAGGTCTCCACACTTGGATTCAGTAAAGTGCATGTCCATGGGATGTCCTGTGTTAGGTTAGAGTATCCTACATCGGTGTGATAAAAATGAAAAGAAAGAGAAAACCAAACTAAAGCAGGGAGGAAAGTGTGCTGATAGTAAAGGAGGCATCAGAGAAAACAACATTAGCTAAATCGAATGTCAGAAAAAGATCCAAAGAAGTGGAAGGAGATATCAGACAACACTAGAAAACTGATCATTGAGCTGGAAGAATGTTTTTCATTATTTCCGTACGCCTGCCCAAAAGGAGTCTTATTCAAATCACATTGACCTCATACTGTGGGGACAATGAGTGAGGTCTAAGGGTTAGGGAATGCATTATGTCACTGGTATGTCCCCACAGGGAGAGAGGAACAAATGTGTTTGTGCGCATGTACCTTAGTGCTGGTCTCAGGATCCCGTTACCGATGATGAAGTGAAGCTTCTCCAGGTTGGATGTCGGCCGATCCTCCAGCATGCTGTTGCCGTGAAGGCTGTTCTCGCCATCGTTCAGGCGCTTGGTGACCTGAATTCCATCACAATGTAAGTTTCTAGTTCTGCAATGTGTAAGTCAGCTTTTAATAATCCCCCTTTCTCTTTCGCTCACCTCCTCTGTGATCTTGGATTTCTTCTTCAGGGTGAGTGACACCAGTTTGTGTCGAACACTGTTCTTCTTGTGGCTCTCAGAGTGTGGTGCCTAATGGCAGAACAAGACTCATAGGCTCAGAGATGCTGCTACTAGCAGCACAAATGGTGCATAACAACTGTGACACTCAGACTAAAGTCCGGGACCCAACAAAGATCCAGGAAATTGTCCACATGTCCCACAGAGTCCTCAGATGGTGTTGTATAATATCTTAATGTTTTAAGTTACAGGATAAAGTAACTATATAGTGCATTCTAAGCTGCTTTAAGAAACACTATATGTAATGTCTTAATGTTTACTATGCTGCAACATTATATATATATATATTGGGTTTAAGACATGAAAAGCAATCCTGGGATCTTTTACTGGTGTCTATAGTATGAGCAATTTTAAGTAAAATGCCCATAGTCAATGTTTTAATAATATAGTTTAGGAAAAAATCTGTGAATAAGAGCATAAGAATAAAAACATGTATAGAAAACTGTGCCTAAACGGGCTATAAGAGACAATGATAGCAAGCTGAGCTGTTAGTTCATCTTGAGTCTGCCAAGGTGTAAATCAGGTTTTTGTCTTGCAAAAGGTTAAAAACTCTATTGAGCCAATTTTTGAGTGGGTTTTTTTTAAGTCCAAGTTGCTTCCTGTTTTTACAAATAAGATTTATAATGGTGGAGAAAAGTTAAATATAAATACATAAATGACCCGTATGTTCTTAGAAGCTTATATTAGATTTTAGATCAGCGACGAGATGTACAAGGATTTATTGAGGATCAAATTAAATCAAGTCAATCTCACTCCATTTATTATAGGCTAATGAGCTAACTACAGCACATTACAGATAATCTTCCAGTTAATAATTTATAAACTCAAACTATATAAATCTTATTCCACCCATCCCTGCTCTCCCTCCCGTCCCACCTCTCCTCTTGCTTACCTCACCCTCTCCCTGCAGTGCCTGAAGCTCTCTCTTGTAGGTCTTCTTTCCCAGCGTCTCATAGATTTTGGTCATGACGGGGATCTTCTCGCTTCCGTCGCTGATGGCCATGTGGTACTTGGGCTCCGGCAGATCTCCCATGAACCTCAGCACTGTGATCCACACCGCCAGAGCAGCCTGGGTTGGGACATGGAAGAAATATATTCGTCAGGTTTATCAGGACAAATGTTAACTGTAGGAATGAATGTGGAGGCTGTGGCATCTTTGCTATTGGTGGAGAAGATGGATAAAATAAAAAATGTATATGTGTTACCTAGGTCATATTTCCCATTAACCCCAGTACTTCCACCAGTAAACATGTCACAGGTGACTCAGAGGGTAGCTGTATAACCAGTTTTTTGATATTTATTAATTCTATTTCTGTAGTCTGAACTGAAGCAGATGTGACACATTTGAAATATACTAAAGTTACATTATTGACACCATCTTTCAGAGAAACAGCAAAAATCTGCTGTCTAAAAGTGGTCAAAGTTGAGCTACCAGCTGGTCTCCCTCGTCGTCATGGAACAGCAGAGGCTGTTTAAGAGGCCGTCGGACATAGGTGTGCGTGGTGGGGCCTTGAAAGTATGTGGCAGCATACTTGGCGAACTTGTACTCCGATAAATCCTCCTCTTCATCGTCCTCAGGCAGAGGAAGAGCCTCGTCCAGATCCTCCTCCACCAACTCCTGATGGGTTCGCTCCAGGTCCTGCAGAAGAGACAAGGCTTCATGTGAAACTTCCAGAGTGAAACTGTGGTGTTTTTTAACATCAGACAAAGTCAAAAAAAAAAAAAGTTTGTGGCTCTAACTTTGTGGCCTCTCTAACGGTGACAGGAAAACCTTTTGTAGGCTCACCTCAAAGCCGGCGGGGGCTTGTCCCTCCTGTCCCGGGAAAGAGCCCGTCGTCCCCAGGAAGCCGAACATCTTATCCACCATGTCAGAGTCGTTAACAGGCTCCAATCGGGCCTTCTCCATCTGCTCCACCATCTCCTTCTTCCGCCGAACCTCTTCCTTCTCTTTCTTCTCCCGCTCTGCATCCTCTTTTGCCAGCTGCGCCAGACGCTCCTATAAAATAAAAATATCACATCAGTTTTGAAACAACAGTGTTTTGATAATAATGCTAATAATATCTGCAAACAATCCAGGCTTCTACATTATTTTACTGTAAACAGGAGATGTTTTATGAAAGCTAACAATAATTGCGGTCACATGCACCTAAGTCTGTCTTGGATTTGTCTTATAAAGGCATGTTTCCTGCACACACTTCACTTGGTAAAAAAGTTGATATTAAGTTACAAGACACGGCAGACACTTTGTAAGTAACAGTTTGACAACAGCGAACACGAGAGCAGGTGTCCCACGTCGGTTGCGGTGCAGCTACTGTGAGTGTGGGCAGAAGAAGTCAGAGGAAAAGCAGGTAGATTTACTAATAATAATGTCCATGGGGGACTAAAATAAGCGGTTTTGTTGCTGGAAAGAGTTGGTAAAACGTCAGTGAGAAAGAATGATGATGACCCGCATTTAAACGTACTGAATAAAACCAGGGCAATAATCCACAAAAGATCCTCGGGATATCCTGAACTTGAATAAAGCATTACATTCATTCATTATTAGATATAACAGAAACCTCGGTTTTGAAAATGTCAAAGCATTTGCTGAACTCCCACCTGGTGTTTACGTTCAGCCTCGGCCTTCGCTTTCTTTGCAGACATCTGATTCCTCAGTTTGGTCTCTTCAGCCAGACGCATCTTCTCCGCCTCCAGCCTCCTGCGATACTAAACGGGGAGAGAAAGAAGTTGATTAAAAAAAATGACACAGACTCAAACACAGCCGCTGTTCATCTTGTTAACATCCATTTTTGTAATTTTGTAATAACAGAAAGATTTCTCATGATTGTTGAGCATATTCACAGACTGTTAGGAGGTTAGAATTTTGTTGAATCTCAGCTTAACACCTTGCAGTTTTGAGTAGGCGGTGTTTTCTTTACCCATCGGTGTAAAAAAATGTTTAATCTGGTGAGTATTTGAAATCTGTATGCTGTACTGTATACAATGGAATTAAATGTGTGCAGCAGTGGGAGAAGTAGTCAGACCATTTACTAGGTATAAAAGTATTAATACAACCATGTGAAAATACACTTCAAGTACATTCAAGACCTTATATGAGTAGATTTAATACAACATTATATTGCTGCAGTGTAAGTATCTAAAAGAACCACTTTAATATTGTCATTTTCATAACTTTATATTCTTTTAGGCAGTTCAATCAGTCACAATGCACAATATTTATTAAATGTTTTGTATGTAAAATCTTAATCTGTTTGTATGTGTGTGTGCGTGTCTACCTCTCCCTTCAGCCTCTT
This sequence comes from Lepomis gibbosus, assembly GCA_029875015.1. NCBI lineage: Eukaryota > Metazoa > Chordata > Actinopteri > Centrarchiformes > Centrarchidae > Lepomis > Lepomis gibbosus. The sequence continues at coordinate 7,012 of JAPMOB010057547.1, read as the reverse complement.
GTATAGCCGGCGAGCGATCATGCCTCTGGTGTAGGCCTGGATGGTTATGACACCCCACAGCCGGTGTCTGAATGCCCGGCGCACCAAAAAGCCCCGACAGCGACCCTGGAAGAACGTGATTCGCTGACGGGCCACGTGATACGACGCACACAACTTCCTGGAACGAACCAGAGCCTGGAGGCGAGAGAAGCCTGCTCTCATCTGAAGGGACACGGGGGGGGAAAAAACAAAATACAGAAAGAGAAGAAAGATTTATTTTCAACCTTTTTAATAATAATAATCATTCAAAATGAGCTGTATCATGACTCACAATCATGCTGATTTCAGAAGCAAATCTTTCTCTGAAATGTTCATCTGTACTTTTGTATATACTTTTCTAGAATTTAATTTGTTGTGTATGTGTGACATGTGAAAACACAGAGATGCTCCTCACAGCTCCGTAGTTCTTCCTACAGTGATACCCTCTCCACGTCTTCTGGATCAACACGGCCGACTTCCTCATCTTCAGGAAGTTGGATCTGATGCCAGGAAATGAAGAATCTCAAATTACTTTTCTAGGTGTGAACATTTCACTTTTCCTGAATCTCATGGAGCGTCAGCCTCTTTTCCAGTTTCATCAAATGCGTTTTTAAGGCGTACCTGTCCTTGAAACCTCGAACCACCTTTTGAATGAGGATCACCATGTCCGTGATGGCTTTGTCTCTCTCGATCTCCAGCAGCATGTCGTGGTGATCCTACACAGCAGGAGACGGAACAGATAAATAACAGACACATAATGCACGTTCAGCTGTTTCTCTGCTTTCATTAGTTTGAGATTCTGATAGTTAAGAGTCTACAGCCATGCAGCAGCTCCGTGAGGCTGTACTTTGGCACAGCAGTGGTTTGAGCTAAATGCTAATATCAGCATGTATAATGTTTATGATTACTGTCCTACAGTACTTTAGCGCCCTGGCGTGCTAACATTTGCTAATTTGCATTAAACACAAAGTACAGCCGAGTTGGGTATTTGGTCATACACCGAAGCACTGGATGGCGCATGACCCTACATGACAAATACTATTTTTTTAGCACTTGGATTTATGTTCTTTACACCAGACTTACGCTGACGGGGTGACGCTGTGTTGTAATCAGCAGAGTGTGCCAGGAAAGACACTGCAAACTTCCAGAGAAGTAGAAAAGAGCCCTCTGACTGGCTGGCTGGAAACAGTGTTTCCGATGGAAACGTCAGAAAATAAAAACTGCTGTTCCAGCTGTTTGATGTTTTAATTTTTTTTTTATTGCCAACAAGTGTAAAACAAGGAAATCAAAAAGTTTAAATTAGGAGGTAAAATAAATAAAATAATACATAAAGTGATAGGCTGCCTAGAAGTGTGAGAGGGAATTGCTTAAAATACAAGCGCCTCAAAAACAGGAGATCTATATTTGTAAAAATAATATTTAGCCAGCAGAATCAAATACTTTAAAATAAATTCAGTATATCAGTATTTGTGGTCATGTTCTCAGTCTCAGACAGAGGCTAATCATGTCATGTGATACGCTTCTATAAGAACAAATATTTCAGAAAATTGACGATGAACATTTAATTTCCAGGAATTCACATCAGCTACACTGATGTTAGATTTGATATTTTGCCGTTTGTTAACTGTGTAATTTAACAGTAACATTTTCTTCAGTCAGATAATTACTAAATTACGTTGCTTGTATAAAGTGTTTGCCTGAGCCAGTTGAATTCACGGTGCACATTCACGTGTGCACGTGATCCGGATGGTACCGCCTCATTGTCAACCAGGAAAAAGCCCTGTGACGGCATCTAATAGTTGTTGAGATATTTTACTCGACAGATGTCATGCCTATTGGTGGCACTAGAGGAAAATCAGGGGATCACTAAAGTTATTTGGATTCTTTCATTCATCAAATCAAATTCAAATCTATCTAGTAGTTGTGAAGATATTTCAGTCTATGCAAGTGTTAGACTGACCGTTACACTGCTAACTTTAAAACAAACCGCTTCAAACAACCTAACCAAGTAGTTTTAGTTGCATTAAACCAAACCAGAGCTTAATGAGAGAGGTGGCAGATCAGTTTTTGTGACACTGTGATTGGTCAATCCAATGAATTGTGTTAGATATCATGAAACACAGCTGAACAGTTTAAAAACTCTCAGATATTTTTATTGGCAGGTACCGTACATGCAGGTCATCCTTGTTCACATGATCAGTCCACAATAAGGAAGCTGTAAAATCAAGCAGCATGGAAGCAGTAAAGCAGAACGACTTCACCTCGGTCATTTTATAAAAGGTTAATCTCCCTTTTGAGTTTGAAGTTTCTCTTCAACTGAAATACAAAGTAAGAATACAAAGTGTAAAGTTTTTTCCCCCAAATATACTGATGAGATGATATTAGGGTTGGGTATTGTTTAAAATTTTATGATACCTGTACACAAACCTGTACCTTTAAAGTGATACCGATACCAACAGAGTACTTCTTTCGATACCTTGCATAAAATGCCACCTATTTGTTTCAAATAACTGTTACATAAACGTATTAGGAAATTGTATCAGATCGCTCCTCATCCTAATTAGCTCATCAATAAACTGAACTAAAAGATCTCCGAGAGTCGCAAACCTCCAAAAACGACAGTAACAAGCATAAAACGAGTAAGAGTCTGTTTAAACAAGTTACTAAACTACATTTAAGACTCACAAACAGGAAAAGAGAATCTGCACGTTCAGCCGATCACACTAACTACACCTGAAGCAGCTGCACCCGGAGGCTCTACGAGTCAGCTGGTAGCTGCTGCGCCAAAGCGTTTATTGATGTGATGGAACGCAGCGATCGATTAACCGCCGATTCTACTCAGTACTGGGCTGTTTCGATCGATACCATAAAGCTATCAAGTAGTGATACACTTCCCTAGATCATATAGAGATTATATAGGGTTGACAGGAATCCAGTCAGATTTTAGTTATTTTTTATTCTTATATTGTATCGCCATTAAACCTTGTTTTTAACTCTACTGGACAGAAAAACAATGTTCAAACTCTGGATTATAGAAAACTTTTTAAAATGCTACGCTTCTGTGTCACATTTCAATTAGACAAATAACTGAAAATGACAAAGCTGCTTAATTAGATTGTCCATCCATCCATCCATCCATCCATCTTCATTCGCTTATCCGGGGTCGGGTCGTGGGCTTAATTAGATTGTTCTTTATTTAATTATTCCCCAGAGAAAAACAGTATTTACTATGTTGAATGTAACCTAATGTAACCTGGCCTGTATGTTTCAAGCTAAATGCTAACAAGCTTACAGTGATAATGCTAACAAACTGACGTGTAGAAGGTATATTTACCATGTTCACGATGTTAGCTTTAGCATTTTAACATGACAACATTAGCACTTATCACCAAGCAGCGCTGAGGCTGATGGGATTTTGACCTGATGATGGCACCAGAGGAAACATGACCAGCACTTTTCCCCCAACAAGCTTTAATCTGGCAGATTTCCAGAATTGCTAACATAGCACTTAAAAGACCATAAATGCCTTAAACCTGTGATCTGTCCATCCGTCCTGTCGGGGAAGTGTGGGTACTGCCCTGCCTTCAACCCCCTGCACTTTCTACTTCCTGTTATGCTTCCCGTCCAGCCGAGCAGTTAAGGCTTGATAGAGAGCCTTAAATCCAGAAGAGCCCAGAGATTTGTGTGAAAATTAATCAATTTAAAACACAAAGCGGGGTCATGATACAGAAAACAGAATCTCCACTAAACCAGGCGCCATAGACTTCCATTGTTCATAAATGGGACATTTCAGGTTCAGCTACAGCTTTGCACACAGGAAGCGAAGGAATCAAAATTAAACCATTTAAACTGTTCTCCCAAACCCAAAGTGTTCTTTCTAGAGAAACCAGACTCAGAAAATTTAAATTAAAGAGGTCATTTTACGTTTGTTTGCCTATTTCCCCTTTCTTTTATTGAGTTATATATCTTTTTTGTGCATATAATAGGTTTGCAATGTGAAAAAGCCCCAAATAAACCACAAAATGAGTTCCCACAGAGGTGCAGCTAGGAGGGTCTGCACAATGCCACTAAAAAAAGACTGCATTCAGCCAGGCCGTCTTTTCATTTACAGCGTCACATCAATGGAACTCAGTACCACCATCAATTAGAGAGTCTCCATCCTTAAGAGAAATGTTAAGAAATGGCTTATTGAAAATCAGCATTGTCAACACTGATGCTGGTCCCAACTATTTTTAGATTTGAGCTGCTCATCTTGTTTACTCAGTTACTTGTGATTTTTAACAGTGTAATTTTTACCTTATGTCAATTGTATAATGTGTTTTATTATATTATAATAGTTTACTATTTTAGGATGCCTAATAACATCTGGACTGCTTGTGAAAACTAGCCTGTGGCTAACTCGGGTACACTTACATTTGCTTTAAATGTTGATCAGTGTACATTGTCCCAAACAGAAAATATGTGAAAACAGCTCGATTGTCATAATCCTCACCTAGTGGCTAGTGTGGCATGCCCTCTGGCAAAGATAGTTAAATATGAAATTAAAATAATGTTAGAGACCCTCCAGGCAGTCAATGGACTGTTAAAGTTGTTACTGTGATTTAGAGACAGCTCACAGTTAAAACATTTTGAATGAAGCTAGTTAGCTAGTTCAGGTTGTTCTGCCTCTGTTTAGCCATGGTTACCGGCTGAAGCAGCTTTGTCTTAGATCACACTACCTTGCTCGTCAGGACCCGCCCTACTCTGCTTCTGACTGGCTAGTAGTCCTTGCCTAGGCACTGCCTATGTGAAACTCCCAACAAAGATCGAACAGAAGTGAGATGCTTCACTCGGTAGCTAAGAGGGAGCGGTCAACACGCAGGGTGAAAAGATTTGCTGCAGTAATGTGCAGTATGACAAAAATATGGTGTTTTTTGAAAACCATGTAAACTTATACTGGTACAAGCCATTATTAAAATTTTGAACCTGAAAATTTGGTTAATATGACCTCTTTAAAGAAACTGGTTTCCACTTTTCCACAGCAACTGACATTTTCATAACTGCTGAGGAAAAACTGTAGGAATACCACAGGAAACAATACATAGTCCAGTTTAAGCTACAGAACATTTTACCCCTAAATTAAGAACCTCTCTTGCAGCCTACTGTAGTATTAATATTTATTACATTACATGATTTTCTTTCTGTGACTTAAAAGCCTCAGGTGAGTGAGAAGCTCCCAAGTGGGTCACCTGCCTTGGTTGGATTGAACTTTAATAAAATAAAAGCACTTTGCTTTCATCTTCAAATTATTGTAAAGGTAAAGGAAACCACAGCTTCAGAGTCTATGTCCAACATTTAAACAATGTCCTGCTCATGTGTCTAAAACTCATCCTCTCGGGTGTGTGAACGCATCGTTCGATCAGAATATAAACAAAACCAGCGGAAAGACAGTGTTTCAACAGGGGGCGCTGTCCAGGAGTCACACACTGTGAAAACAAACTGCTGAGCCTAAATCATCAGCTGATATTTTCACTTATCTGTCATACAGGAAACAAAAACACGCCGCCTTTCCCCTATCAGCACACATGTGAACTGGAAACAATCACAGAAGAGCCTCACTACTGGGCTGAACTGGTTCGTTCCCAGTAGGCTGCAGCTGAGCAGGTTAAACAAGGTCTTGCTCCTTGGTATAATGTGTTAAACGGCCAACAAATCCGGAGCAACTGTGTGATACTTTCATGTCAACATGGAGCCGAATCTCTGAGGAATGTTTCCAGCACCATGTTGAAACCAGGACACCAAAAATAAATATATATTATTTTATTATAATATTTATTATTACTGTGTTTTGTGTACCTTCATTGAACAGTTAAAATTAAGGAAAGAGGAGTGAGAGGGGTACAGTATGAGAAATTTACCATCTCATCATGACAACATGCTGGCTGTGCGAGAGATTTACTCCTTCTTCCTTGTGATATTGGCCACCCTGATGTAGTTAAGTCTCTTTTTTTAAATTAAAAAGGTCAGATTTGATCCTATTTGGATTTTCTGCCCTTCCTCACTGATGACTTATATATTTATAAAAGATTGTAAACATTTTCCCCAGGCTGCACCCAAATGTCTTATTGTTTCATCTTATTGTTTATTGCACCACTGTAACTGAGTAGAGCTGCGCTTTAACGCAGGAGTACCTTGAGGAAAATCTTCGTCTTTCCCATTTGCCAGTCATCGTCTCTGCCGAGCACAGCGGCGGCGATCCTCTGACAGGTTCCCCTCAGGTCCTCCTGACGGGCGAGACGCACAACAAAATTTCATGAAAAGATCTCCTAACAAGTACAATTTGTGTATCACATGAACACACTCATTGTTTTTTATCTGGTTTTACAGCAAGTAGGTGTTTTGGGAAATTATTATATATTCATGAGCCGTTTTCAAAGATTAAGTCTTCAGTAGGAAAACCTGGAGCTGAGAGCCACAGACAGGAAGTCAGAAAGTATTAAGAGAGAGAGGAACACATTGATGGTTTTGGTCTTTTCATTGGATTTGTTGACAATAAGAAAAATCTGAAATAATTCAATTTTAATTCTTTAGCGTGCAGATGTACCACTGAACACAAAGTACAACTGAGGCTGACGGGAATGTTGTTAGTTCTGCAGGATTTTGTTAATAAGACAAATGCGGATGGCGAGACAGGAAAAGTATCACCAAGCTCATTACAATTTATCCAGAAAGGAATGTGAATATCTGGATAAAATATCAGAATTTGCCTTTCTCCATTTAGTTTCTTTAGGAATTTAACATTTTGGGTTGTGTGAGTATTTTTCCTCCCAAAAAAACATGTGACTAATTAACTTTTGAGCTAAATTTTTGCATAATTAGTCAACGCAGGCAGACCCACATCAACAAAATCACAAACTTTTAACTTAATCCTATGTTTAATCTCACAAGTACATATGCTAACTCTAAACTGTTTTCAAAGTGACACACACACACACACACACACACACACACACAC
>JAPMOB010057531.1:0-11902 GCA_029875015.1 Lepomis gibbosus | reverse complement strand
CACCAGACCTCCCATAAGCCCTCCACAGTTCTTTGGCTTGGGCTGGTCAGGTGGAGATAGTTCAGTAAATCCTCTGCACTGAATCAGCTCACTGATTTTTTTTTTTATGCAGAGGTTAAAACCATTTGGATGTTGACGTTTCTATTCCTCATCCCCATCATTACAAGTCAACTATGGCCATATAACGTCCTTGGTTGGGGTGTGATGGTGAATAGCCGGGAGAGCGTGCAGATAAAGGTCACATTACAAAGCGAGGCTCAGAGGTCGGATGCCTCAACAAGAAACACCGGAAGTGTTGTCATGGCACGTAATTGAAGGCATTGTGAGAGCCAAACCCACGATGTTTAATTATGGATATTTCAAAACTACACTATTGGTCTAGTTTTTACTCCTCAGAGTAACTGTTTCTGGACCTTTGCACTCCTCTGGCAGAAGCTGTATAGTTGTACCCCTGCTCTGGTTACCACGTAAGTTCACAACAGCAACAGCTGTGTCAACACCAACAGTCAACATGAAGGCTGTCAGCCTCACCTGTCTGTGGAGAGCTGGAGGTGATATTTCAGCTGCTCTTTCACATCTCAGCTGCTCTATAATGTTTGCTGAAAGAGACTCACAAACATGTTGTGCATCCGTTGCCACTTGCAATAGATATGAGCTTGTTGCATATACATCTGCTGTTACATATTAAGACCTGCAGTACTGTAAGTCATGAATAGCTCTTATATAAATGCGGTTGACAACAGTAGCCTGTTCCTTGGACTCTTGGGCCAGATAAAAGCAGACAGCAGAGAATGAATCTCTTTTAAGAGCTGGGAGGCATTTTATGTATCAAGGGATGAGAAAACTGCATATAAAACTGCTGCTATGGTAATTTAGCTTTGCTATGAATGTTGCAATCTAATATGTATGACTTTAAGATGAGGAGAGCGCAGTGCTGTTCCTTATGTGCGGACATGGTAGGATTGGACCTACCTTACAGGCTTTAGCTTGTCGGACTTGAATATTAAACTCCTTGCTAATTTGCATGCGTGTGATGCATGCTGCACAGGGGCAGCTCACTCTGAACGCACAGCTCATGTTTTAATCAGCATGGTTCCCAGGGTGCTACGTACACCACCATCACAATCCCGTACCTCATAGCCCTACACATGCTAAGTCAACATGTGTTTGAGGATCGTGCTGCATTCATATCTCTCGTGCTCATTGCTCCTCTGGTCTCTCTTTTGATTCCGCTCTTTGTGACTCGGTTTATCTGATTCTTCATTGTCCCGCCATCTCTCCTGCAGGCTTCTCTCTGGAATGTGATGTAGTCTTGTGTTGTTTTACCTGCACCTCTGCACACATCTGTACACCAGATGTTTAGGCAGTTAGAGCTTAACTTCAGCCAGTGAGACCACTGATACTCTCAGGTGTGTTATTTGTTAGAGTCGGTACTGGTTAATGGTTACCTGTTGCAGTTGATTGATTTGCCCTTGTCTTAAAGTGATTCCTGAGCTAACCCTGGAGTAGTGGCATGATGTGTTTTTTGTTTGTATTTCTTTTTTGGGGGGGTGGGGGAGTCATGTCAGAAATGATGGCTCCCCCTCAATTCTCTTTCTCTAATTGGGACCTTCTCTGTTTCCATTTAGTTATTAACAGTTGCTTCTAAATTCATCTTTATTCTAAACAAATAGCAACAATTATTGTTGTAAAACTTTGAAATGTTAGAGCTTTCATCAAATGGATGTACTGTTGGTTACACTAAAGTAAGACGTTCCCAAGTGTAACCTGGTGTGAAACCTCTGCCAAACAATGAATAATTAAAGGATAATGGTAAATGCTAAAACACAGTGTGAAGTGCAGCACACACTGACTGTTTTGTGAAGCATCACCTTATTTCACACGTCAGCTGATGCCAGTAGCACACACACAGTACGCTACACACACAATAAGGTGTTAAGGTACAGCACTCAGGATGTGTTGAACGTGATAAAATTACTGGAGAGTTGTTGCACAGCAACACAGGGAAATAAGACAGTAGCATATTCCAACACGTCACAAGTGTGTGTTGCCCTATAATTATGTAGTCATTATGTCAGCAAACTGACTTAGTAATGTCAGGTACACAGCAATATGCTAACCTTTGCTAAAATTAGATAGCATTATCTTAGTGTTCATTCCAGACCAAGTCGGGCTTTAGCAGCAAATGTCCTCAGTGTGTTGAAGACAACAAAGTGTGTTTTATCTCTAATGAGATCTCTAAGGATTGTTACTTTTGTAAAGAGATAAAGGGCACATTTTAGTGAGTGAAAAGGACAGCGGCGAGTTTCCAAGCAAATGTTTTGGTTGCTGGACAAAGCCATTCTTAAGAGGCATGGCAGCCTTTTGGCTCCAGTATACAGCTGCCCAGCGACCATCCAGATGAATACCAAATGTCTCTGTCTGTCTTCTCTTGACTGCTTCTCTCAGTGGGTTTACTGCTCAGCCCTGCTGTTCAGCAGAGAACAGGCAGGACACTGCCTCGTACATTCCCAGGTGAAAGTCCTTCTCGGTATATTAGATTAACTTAAAATTCAATCATTGCAGACTCGGTTTTGTGTAACAGGATTCATGTGATGAGCTTTTGTCTGAGCGCCGGTATAACTCTGCCGCTTGTTTGTGCGAAGGGCTCCTACTTGTCTGTCGATGGGAGGTCAAGCATGCTGCGGGTTTTCACACGTACAGGAGCAAACAGCAGTTACTGGTTCAGTTCCAGGACACTTATTTCCAGGACAAGTATTTCAAGCGTGTCCTTACACAAAGTGAGCCACATTCTTTATGTTATTTGCGTGAGGAAAACAGGACGCTGTGTCTTCCGGACCCAAAAATGCAAAACGCTGGTCAGTTGTGCGCAGAGCTTTGAGACAGCTGCTCAGAGTAACTGATAGATAAATGTTTCGTTTTAAAATATGTGATGCTGGCAGAAGCAGACTTTGGACGGGTAATTTTGATTCAGCGCTTGAGGCTTTCCATCTAGATTTGTGGGTTGAATGGAGTCATTTTATGATTTACTCGACTGGCAAGATGCTTGTTTATGGCAGCGATTTGTGAGCAGTGTTAAGTGAGAGGCTTTTGGCAGAAAACGCTAGCGCTATTTTTGGAAGTCTCTATTGGGTATTAGGGGAGAGGCTTTGTTTGTAATGAACCTCCATTATGTGTGGAAAAGTGCACATGAAACATCGCTCACTTGCTACAGGCGAGTGAAGGCTGCATTTCTTGTCTTAGGTTATCTTTTTCAGTTTTAGGCGCTGTTTTTTTCCCCCCTTCACAATGTAGAAGCTAAAACTATAAAATATAGTAAACGTAATTCCGTGCAAAGTGAATTTCATGTAAACCTTGATATTTATGACAGCATCCAAAAGGAAACTCCACTGAACATTGCATTTTGTCCTCACCTTTGTTATTTATTCCATCACTTTGCTCCGGGCTCTCTTCCACTGGCTCCTTCTCTTTTGTACTAGTGGCTGTTGCAACTTAAAACACACAGGGCTTTGGTTTCTCCATCTCCATTTCTGTCCATACATTATTAATCTTACTTCTCCTGTCTCGTTTTTCCTTCTCTTTGCAAATGAATTGGTTGCTAATTGTATCTGAGAGCTAATTTTAGAGTGTTACACACTTTCAGAATGCCTTAAGGTGCAAGTTAAGTTATGATCAGACTTTTATTGAACTTGTGATATTTTCTAAATGTTCCATAATACCGGCTAAATGCATTTTTTAAATATAGCTTTATGTTTTCATGGTTTATAGTGAAGCTGTTCCTGACTATAGATTCTCTTTACTACATACAGTGACTTTCCCCTTGCTGAGTCTCTAAAAATGTATGCATATTTTACAGTCACAGAAAAATAAAGATATTGTTTCACTTTTATTTACTTTTTAGGTTAAGATTAGTAATTTCTTTTACCTTTTCAAGGGTTCAGCGTTAGACACCCAAACAGAGGTGCAGCGGCTCCCCCTGATGGTACCTGGTGTAATCTGATCTAGGAGACGCCCATGCTAATCTGCTGCTGACTTGCTAGAAATGCAACCATTGGCTCTACACCTCAAGAAAACACATGGCTGATACTGCAAGGTTGGAGAGAGGAAAGCATGTAAGCCTGCATATATTTTGTTGATGCATCTCAGCAGCAGTTACATCTCTGTTTCTTTTTCATCAGGTGAGGGCCCTGCTGGGAGCGTGAGTTGTAAAGTCCCCAGAATTACATCACATGGAGGTCAAAGGACATCTGATCACATCCATGGGTTTGGGGGCTCCTGGTGAGTAACAATGACTTCTCACTGTGTAAAGACGGACACTTTCGAGTCTGGACGAGCCTGAAATGGCCTGGCAAATCTATCAGCTTGTGGGGGTTTTTCCCTGACAGTTCAATAGAAGGAAAACAAAAGTGTTTTTCTCAAGGGAAACGGCCAGCTGAAAAAACAGCTGTATGTGTGAAGGCCGTTTGTTCACGTGCTGTCACTACAGCTGTCAGATAATCTTATCAGGGCACCAAGTAGCAGTATCTGTGAGCAGACTTCATGTTGTTAGAAACAGAATTTACAAAGCAACCATTGTGGAACAGTAGAAACTAAAACACAGCATTTTTAATTTAGTCTGCCTTTTGCTGTGTTTTTCTTCTGGTCAGCAGATCCCATGAAAAGACAAAAAACAACGCTGTGTTAGTCCGTCTCTCAAAACGTTTTGACTTTCCTACTCTGTCTGTAGCTCTCAGCCCAAAGCTAACCGGTTTCAACTAAAAACAAGAATATAAAGTTACATTATTTCTCATTAATGCACTGAAACAGCTTGGCATTTTTAGTAAACTTTACTCAAAATATTAAGTAGTGCATTTGTTTGGGGACTGTTTTGACCTGTGGATGAAAACCCAATTTGTGCTCTAATGAGTATTTCAGCAGCCAGGCAATGAAGGAACATGTATCCCAGTGCAACAATGTGACTCACTGTGATTTTAATAGTTTTGGGACTGGAAGATATATCAGGCTTTGGATATGCAGACAATACTTGTTAGTAGGATGAACCTATTGTTGATTTTCTGTCTTTTGGTGGGACTTGTTGACAATAATAAAAAAAAATAGAATAATGCTGGCCTTTAACTCTGTTTCAGTCTTTCTGATGCATAAAATGTGCTGTGCTGTGTAGATGTTCAAGGCTGCCCAGACAGCAAGCTGCAGGCTGAGAGGATTGCGGCTCTACAAGAGAGGAAGCAGGCCCTGGAGGCTCTCCTCAACACCAGAGTGGGAGAGCTCAAACAAGTCTGTTTGCAGGAAGCAGTGAGTTGCTCTCACTTCCCTTCTGAATCATAGGCTACAACATTCTCACTCCATACACCTCAAGTGTTCAGATGAAAACTGCAGTTTGTTGTTTTTTTGTGTTTTTTACTAAGAAGAGGCAGCTTGCAGATTATAGCATATTTTTATGTTCTGTAAATTTAGTGGCAACTTGTTGAGAATCTGTGATATTTCTGTTATAAATGGGCTGCATGTCAACACTTGATTGCTCCAGAGAACTTGTCAGCACATCTTAATGAAGCCACAGCTGCCTCAGCTTTTCATTAACAGCTGTTGGATGCATAGTGACTCATTCTGTCTCTGTATGCTCTGTTCTTGGATTCACATGTTAGTTCTGTTTTCAGTGTAGCTAATTCAGTTTGAAGCACTACTCATCTGCAGAGTTATTCTGTTTCTGCTTTAGAGCTAAATTATGATAGAACCATTATTTCTGGCATATCTATTTCAGTGCAGTCAACTATTTAAAGGCTGGTTTTATTGAGACTTTAAGTAATTTGTTAAGTGGTTCCATTTTATGTAAGACTTTGGAGCTGACAGGCCAGTGAGAAGGTGGATTTTAGTAACTGGGGGCTAATGAATGTCCTCTGCAGGAGCTGACTGGGAAGTTGCCACGTGTTTTCCCTCTGGAGACGGGAGAGAAACCCCCAGTGGTGCAGCGCAGACTTGGCCTGGCGCCCAATACCAAGGCAGAGGTAAGTCAACACCTTGAATATCAATTGTGTTTACGCAGCAGATGTACCGCTGTGTGTGCTTGTGGTCTAACACGGCTGGCTGTCCCTGGCTGCAGGATGAGGCTGCCCAAAGAAAGCAGATGAAAGACATCTTCACTGGTGCTCTGTACAGACACTCAGAATCAGGCCGAAATGTCCCAAATAGCAAGAGGACAGTTCATCGGGGGTGTCACACAGGTATAATTACAAAGCACCAAAAACCACACCTACTTTAACAAAACAAAACGTATCTGGAACAAGTGAAGAAAAACAAAGCTGCGCTGTCATTAACATTTTATGCTTTGGAGAAAAAAAAACACTTAGCTTTCCACTTATGTTTGGCAAAGATCTAAAATTTCATGCTGTAATATTTGTCATCTGTTTCAGAGGACACTGTCATGTCAGAGAGTACGAGCTCCATGTCAGATTCAACATCTCATGACAATGGTGAGTCAAATGAAATACTCACTGAGTAAGAGACACTGAGTAAGAATGTGAAGTCACATTTCAGTTGTAAACCCAAAATAGCACATTGGGGTTATGCTGGAAAAGAAAGTGAGCTTTTTTGTCATCTGTGAGTGGGCTTCTTTAAAAGACCATGTCTTTGTTTTTCTTCTCCCAAAAGAGTCTTCTCCCAGTGTGGCTGCTGATCAGCGCTCTCTGTCTCAGCCCCGGCTCACTGTGGGCAGCCCTGACCACAGGATCAGCAGGAAGTTGTCTCCAGTTGAGATTTACTACGAGATGAGGACACGCCGCAACTCTGTAACAAGCTCTGTTAGGTACTTAGATACTGCAAGCTGTGCTGTCTGCTTGATGTGTGTGTGTGTGTGTGTGTGTGTGTGTGTGTGTGCACATATAATCATGATTGTTTTCATGTATTGGTGAATGTTACATTTCTATCCTATGTCCTCTTGTGTTATATCTCACAGCCCAACTCACTCTTTACCACGAAGTGCATCTAATGTTGAGGGTAGAAGTGTTCCCGCTACTCCTCTCTTGGCCAGAACTGCTCCAATCAGCGTTCACGTCAGGTAATCTGTTGTCTGATCCAGCACAGCTTCAGCTCCCTCCCACTGTGATAACTGAGTGGTTGGAAATGGCATAATGACTTAGTTTAATTTAGACACAGAGTCAGGGCTGGAACAACAGTGTCAATTAGTGTCATATTTAGCTACCAGGGTGGGCTTGAGCTCATTGTTTGGTCTTCATGCATAAAAACTGTCCCTTCTTAAGTGATTTTCTGTGAAATGCAGCTACATGGTTTTGATGAAAATTACTTTTACTCACTTCTCTGCATCCACAGCTGCTCTGAGTCCTCTCCTAATGTAAGCTGTTGCGCTAATCTCTGCCTTAGGTCGGATGTGTCGGGTGGTAATGGGTTGAAGCAGTGGTCTGGCAGTCTGGATGTGCCCTATATGATTCCACTGGCCCAGGAGGGCTCTTCTTCTGACCGTCGAGGCTGCCCTTACAGCTCCCGGGCTAGGCGCAGTAACAGCTCAGAGGCCCTGCTGGATCGGTCGAGCCTCCCTGATGACCCTGCTCCCAGAAATGGGATGCCTCCCAGAGGAGGGCCCTACAAGAGCTCAGAGACACTGACTGATGGCAAGCTGCGACACATTCACCTGGGCAGCCCTGAGAGACATGCCGACGGCTCTGTGGAACAAGCCAAAATGCGTCTGTCCATGGGCAGCAGAGGGGCTGGTGGAGGCTACAATGAGCTATTGATGGACTATATCTGGGGGAAACAGCAGAGGATGCAGATGCAGCACCACCTGTACCAGTCCACAGGCAGGATCTGGCAGGACATGTCCTCTCCTCGTTCGTCTACTGCGGCGGTACCCCCCCATGCGAACGGCTTTTCCCATTCCCAGGTGCACCTCCCTAGCGCTGCACCACCTTACAGCCCCATGGTCCTCCGAGGATCCCAAGCTGAGCTGCGCAGGGTCAAAGTCACCAGAACCAAATCTTGCGGACCCTTTATTCCTTTGCAGCAACATCCCCAGGATGCCATCCTGCTGTCAGCGTACGAGTCTCCCCTTCCTGCCTCTGGCACCACCACATCCTCCATACCCAACCTACATCCCTACCAGACTGAGCTGTCTGGCACCTCCTTCAGCCGCAGACCCCCACAGTTCTCTCTCCCGACCCCAGAGGACTCAACGCGAAGCTTGCATAAAGCCCTGGCTCTGGAGGGACTGAGGGACTGGTACCTTAGGAACGCCCTCGGCTATCCTCCTGCTGCCTCAAAGGGCCACGAGGCAGGGATCTCTCGTCTCTCGCACCCCCACCCGCTAGTGCACCAGGCCCAGTCTGTTCAAGGTGAACCAGCCAACCTCCACAGGTCTCAGATGCCCCAGTCAGCCAGCTTCCATGGTCACCCGCTACATGGAAGGTCAGTTTTCTTGTTGCTTTGTCTCTTTTACACCTGTTTGTCTGTTGGTGGGAATCATCAGTGTTGTGAGCAAGAATTCATGGAAATATATCATTATTACTGGCAAAACAAACGAGATTCACTTAAACAGGTCATATTATGCTTTTTTGGCTTTTTTCCCCTTATGTTATATATCTTTGTTAAGCATGTAATAAGTTTGCAAAGTGAAAAAGCCCAAAGTCCACCCCTATGTCACTATGTAACATATGTCATAATGCTCGCCTGGCGGCTAATGTGGCACACCCTCAATGACCTAAATATGAAATTAAAATATCCTATCGAACATAACACGAGACCCTCCAGGCATTCAGTGAACATAAAGTTGTTACTGTGATGCAGAGACAGTGCACAGTTAAAACGTTACGTTTTTACTTTAACTGAAAGCAAGAATAAATGTGCTGCCCTACTCTGATTGGCTAGTAGTCCTTCACTAGGCACTGCCATGTGCAACTCCCAACAAAGATCAATTAGAAGTGAGATGCCTCACTCGATCGAGTGTTCAACACACAGGGTGAAAAGAGGCTGCAGCAATGTGCAGTATGACATTTTTTTGTAAATCATGTTAACTTATTCTGGTAAAACCCCTAAATAAAATTATCAACCTGAAAATGAGCATAATATAGCCACTTTCAATATCTCTCTCACGTGAGGTTAGCAGCAAGCCTTCCAGCAGAGGATAGTGCTATTACTCTCACTCTTTTCCCAGCCATCTATCATTCTGTGACTTTTACAATGGTGATTATTTGTGTTTCTATTTTGCGTGGTCAGCATTTCCTGCATCTGTCTGCCTCATGCCAACATCCAGGCACTCGGATGTCTCCTGATCAAAAACACTCACGTTTTCTTATTCATAGGCTTCCTTGATTTGCCTCAAGTGGCTTGTGACAGACAGCAGTCCATGCTCTGTTACATTCTGACCATGATTCATACTTTTTATTTCATAAAGATGTGTTCTCTGTGGTTTTACCCACCACTTTCTGCCTCATGTTTGTGGAGTGGTGTATTGATTTGTCTTGCTCTTCCTCCAACAGGTCGATGGAGTTCTCTCTCTATCAGGACACTCCTCAGCCACAGATGCAAGAGGTGACCCCAAAGGAACCCAATGCAGACCCAGGCACCTTAGTCTGAAGCAGCAGATCACACACACACACACACACACACACACACACAAACATGCACGCACGCACTAAATTTTATGAGCAACAACACTGTAGCCTCACACACACATCACTAAGACTCACATAGTCACGCAGTCAAGTTGATACAATGTGACCTCAACAGCAAAGCAAAACACGGCAACCTCAGCAGAAAGAGACTGGAATAAATGACAAACTGTAGCTGTACAGCGTGAAAAGGCCTTGGCAAGTTCCCCGTGTTATAACTGATCCCACATATACAGTATCTAATAACTTGGTCATGCTGTACTTCATATATTTCTGGTCTAACACGAGCAGTGAAATCCTTCCTAATAGCCCTGAAAAGTCTCCTGAGATATACTTTTTTACAGAATATATACAACTCTAAATTACTATTTTGTATCTTCTGCGATATAAAGAACAGTTATATTAAAGAGGTAATTTATTGCTCATTAATCGTGTGATATACAAAGATATTATATGAGCTCACATCATTTGAAAAGTATTAATACATGCCGGTGAATGTGTGTTTGTAAACTATATAAAACGCAGAAACATGCTTCAGTCTTCATCCGCCATTAATTCCGCAGCCATTTGTATTTTTCACATTTGATAAATGAAGGGCCATGAGCTGTAGCGTACTGTTGTAGCACGCAGGAGTGCCTAAATGTTTTAGGCATGGGTTAGGTGAGAAAACTGTGCTTTCTAATAATGTGAAATGCTAGTGTGAAAATGTGAAATGCTAGCATTAAAACCTTGTGAGCAAAAACTGAAAGCAGTTCACGATGTCATGAAATTAGGGTGCTTGGAATGATGTCATATATATTGAGATTTGTCAGTTTGTTTTCTAGATTCAGCTCGGTGCTGGCTGATACATGCGGCTTTCTCTGTGCTGACCTTGACAGAATAATTAGACCAGTTTTAGGGTAAACTTGAGGGCTGTTGTGAGACCTGCTGTATGGCAGTAGCACATGACTGTATGCCAATAATTTACTCGTATCAAATCAGTTTTTCTGCATTTAGTTGTGGAGGATTTGAAAGTCGTATGGAGCACTTTATGAACATCTTAAGCCTTAATTCCCTATAAAAGTGTCTCCAAGAGAGATGACAGACAATAGGAATGTTTTGACAGGGTTTATTGGGAAACATTAAGAAAAGTGAGTTTTGTCAACATCTACTGAAGGTCTATCTGAGTGTTAGTCTGTATATAGTGTGGATTGTACTGATGAGTTTGAGGCTGATATTCTATTCCCGTACTAACAATGTAATTTTTAAACTAACCACATAATATGTATTTAATCAAAATAACCCGCCCAACTCATTCCACCCCCAAGTGAGCACTATTTAATTGGTTGTAAAGAGTGAGGTTGGTGGTGTGAACAGAATAGGGCTGCTGCAGTTTTGAATGACGGTGTGAGCAGGTCTCACGCCAGTACATTTGTTAATGAGAATTCATGCAGGCTGATTTTTGTATTTGTAATGATTTCAACTCATTTCATGTATTTGGTTTTGTGTTATTTGTAAAAACTTTACATTTTTAAAATCAGAGTAGTGATGTATCATAATATATTCTGATATAAGTTAGCAATCAGAGTCTTGATAGCGTTCTGCAATGGAAACTTCAGAAAACTCTGAATAATAACTGAAGTCCTCTTAGTGTAAAGAGAACTTACCATATTTTTTTAAGTATTTTTTTCCATTTAATGTACTTGATCTTTGGCCATCTTGGGACTCATTTGAATGTAATTCTTTGTGTTTGTCATAAGTGATGTTGTTTTCTACTTTGTTACAAACTGTAGCACACTGTTGAATGTTACCTGGTTTCTTCTGCTGTCTGGTGTGTTCATGTGCTCTCAGTATCCAGCTTCATACTGCTTCTTCCAGCTGGTTAAAGCCTAAAATCAAAGACCAAACTGCTGTGCACTGGGGGTCATAAATGTATTTTTCATAAAATGTACTCTGTAAGTTGAAAATAAATGAGATAAATTCAGCTCTGAAGCAAATTTATTCACTATATTCTATTTATGAACCTATAACATTTTGTAGCTATCTACTGTAGCTCTTTCTCATCAGTGTGAGAATTGGTAATGTGTGTTAAAAAAACATTATTTCAGCAGTGTGATGTGTTAATATTTTAATTTTTTTATTTTAATTTTTTAAGTGCAGCTGTTTTCTCTTTCTCTCATCTCTTTATATCCAGGCCTATATGAAATCAGACTAGACAGGCCTGTCCTATACTGTATGTATGAGATTGTGCATTCATTCTACTAAATAAAGTGTCATGTTCAAATCCACACAGAATGTCTCATACATTT
>JAPMOB010057499.1:0-11126 GCA_029875015.1 Lepomis gibbosus | reverse complement strand
AACACTCTTCAGCCCTCTACTATCCTCTATTCTTGCCCTTTTCCATCCCTATTTGTATTCACAATCAGATGGATTTGAATCACATCTTTTCACTGAGAAGCGGATTGCTGAATTGATGATCTGCAGAAAATGTTGCCAAGACATATCAACTTCATCTGTGAGAAAAAAAAACTGTGTATGTGCTCAGGTAAGGCAACATAATGAAGACATCTTCCACTGTGGAATCTTAAATACAAAAAAAAAGAAGACCTCTTCCCTGATTTACATGACATTTTGACAAGACCTGATGTTGGTTTATAATGCAGTGTTTCTGGATAGGAGAAATGTTTCACAGGTTCAAGAGTAAACACTATTTATTATCACAAGAGAACGAGGTGTTGCCATTGTCACCTTTATTTCAGTGGGAATGTTACAGTACAAACCCGAGTACTGGATTACTTTATGCTTTAGCATCATGTTTGTAGAGAAAACAGGATGTTACCTCTTGGATGTTATTATTAGCTCTTAGCTGTTGGTTTGTTGTTTTCCTCTTGCACACTCAGTACCTTTCATTTTTGTTCTAGAACTATTAAGAGAAGCTCTACCAGCTAACTTGAATATTCCCTCACAGGTGGGCTGAAATGAAGAATTATCCATTGTTGTCCGCACAGAGGGAGAGTGAGAGCCAGCCTATTATTTACATGGCCATTTTAGGGGCCTTTGGCTGTTGGTTTTGCAAAGTATTTGCCTTTCCTGTTCCTGTCTGCTTCAGCTTGTTATACACAATAAGAACAATGAAGGTCAGAAGAACTTTAAGATACTTTAAGATGCACTCAGTGCCACTTACACACAGGTGCTCTCCACACATCCAGATCCCTTTACTTGTCAAGAGAAGTGCTGCTCATGCTGTGAAACACTGATGATGTCAGCTTGATGGCATTAATAACAGATTGCAATTGTTAAACAATATCGAGGGATGAAAAGTCAAAATACCTCTGCTGCAAAGATTTAATTAATTCACTTTTATTAGCCTTGCTAGTGGTACAGTAGACTCAAAGGAAGACAATGCCACTTTCCAGACTTAAAAATCTCAAAAGCTTTTGAATGGATTAAGATGAAATGTTGTACAGTCGTGGTCCCCAGAGCAAGAATCTTATTAACGTTGTTGACTTTTCCTCAAGCGCCACCCGCGAGTTGTTTTTGTCACACGTCGTAAAATATCCTAAATGGATTAACACAAAATTTTGTATAGACATTCATGGTGCCCAAATGATGTATCTGAATAACTTTGGTGATCACCTGACATTTACTCTACTACAACAAAGAGGTTGAAATTTGTCATCTTGGGTGACATATTTGAAGGAATTGTCATGGAATTTGGTGCAGACATTCTTGCACTCCTAACTAAAGCCTGCCCAGAAAATTTGAAGCTATATGATATCACATCATAATGTGCATATACGTCACATCATTTCAACTATTTATTATTGTAAAAACTGTCAAGTTAACTGACTCTAACTAGCTTTATCTTTAGCTGTGATTTTGTTTTAAGCTGTAATTAGGTAAGCTGTGGAATTGAGGTGTCATGAACAGAGGGGATTCAGACACAGGAAGAAAACTCTGTATTTTGAGGGACAACAAAACTTGAATTGTCTAGTTTAATAAATTAAAAGCAAATGAGGACAAACAATGAGGATCACTGATTGTTCATTAGGTACACGCATCGACAGCTCATTCACATTTCTGTCTGGCTGATGTTTGGTCGACCGAACGGGCTGCTGCTCTCCCCCGACTCACTAAACAAGGTCAGTTCAGAAAGCCACAGCCACATGAGAGCACAATCTTCGAGAAACGTTGGCAGCTCTCTTCAAGGTAGAGGAGTTAAGTCTTCCCAAATTATCGCTACATTTGTTGATAAGCACTGTTTGGAGAAAAACAAGTTTCTTAAGGGGTCACCAAAAAAGTCAACCACTTGTGTAGCTTCTGTGTGAACTGAAAATGATGTCGATGGGATGAATGTGTCACTTAAATGCCTCAAAACAAAATAACCCCTCGATAAACATGAACCCAGTGTCGGGCCGAATGAATTAAGTGTAACAAAACAGCAATTTAGTTGGATTATCAGGCTAATCTCATACACACATATATCTTTTCAAGTCACAATCAGAGCACAGATAGTCTTCTTGCAAAGATCAGCCATCAAGACATAATAAATAAAAGAAGAACAGGTTAATTAGTACGAGCGGTGACAGAGCATAGCGTGCCACCTACAGAAACTTTAACTTCATAAATTCTCATCATTTTACTAAGCACTTGTAGGTGGGGGTGTCCCAGTGGTTAGTACACCTGCCCAAATGGGAGACTGGGTTTATCTCTGCAAGTGGCATGGGTCTTGTTAAAGTGTCCATAAGATACTGATGCCTGCAAGTCATTCATTGCCCCCTTGAGGAGCTAAATTACTTTTGAAAAATGTAATGCCTTCATTTGAAGACTTAATGAGGACTATGGGTAGATGGGGTTCATCGCTTCTCTTATCCATTAAGTTAAGTCTCTGTGACAGTTGAAGCATTTGCAGATTCTTATAAGGTTCGACATCCTATTCTTATGATGAATTTGACTCAGTGGTATTGTTTGGATAAAGACCCATTTTGCCATGTGCTGTCTGTCAGATTCTGCTATGAAATTATATTTACAACAGTTACATTTCTGACACTGTACTTTATCTGAGTCACCAAGAATTACTGCCATATCTCATACTCGTTTTGATGTTATACATTTCTTGTCCGCGTTCAGGTTTTTGCTGACTTGCTCCTATCTGAGTCCTGAAAGATGTTTTCAGTTACATCAGAAATCACCACTATTCCTGGCATTTTTCTTCTTTAGGGAGGCATTTATTTTACACGGGGGTGTCACCTCAGAGCTTTCTGCTACAGTGGCAATAAGATACAAGAATATATGTGCACACACACACGCACATTTTTCTTGAGACAAGGGGAGGGAGACAGCAAGAAGGAGCACCCTTTCACCTCATCTCTCTCACCCTCCCACACACCGATTTTCTCTCCTCCCACGCCATCCGTTCCATTACAATGATAATAGGATTTGGAGGGCTGCATTATTGCTGCTGTCTGAGTTGGTCCTTGTGATATCCCTGTCCGCACTGCTCCACTCGACTAGCACGTTAGTCTCCTGATTCATACGCTATTCGCCGAGGCCTCCATTAAAGACCGAGGGGAGTCGTTTGGTTCGGGGTTGTTATAGACCTCTGCTATATGGACTGCTGAATTTTATTCTTGGCAGACTGACCGCTCAAAAACATGATCTGAGTTGCTGGGGGCTCCTGTTTAATGGCTGCTCTGCTGTTGCCCCCAGCAAGGCTTATTTGTTTAGATGGAGGTTATGTTTATGGTCATTTATATGGGTGCTTTGGAAAAGGCATAATTTCCAGTGCACTCTGCTGCCTTTAGAGTTTTGCATTCATTTTTAACAACTGGAAAGTGGAGACAAATTGCCAAGGTAACAACTGAAACTAAATCCTAACTGAAGTCAATATACAGTAGCCTCAGAGTTTGCTGCATTGAAATCTGGTAAAGCAGTGTCTCTTCTTATATTTTAACAAAGCTACAAGGTATAATCCTGTTTAAATAGCATATATACTGTATGTATTTATGTTGATATTATTTTTAAATTTAATTTAGAAGGTTTAGCATACTTCTCTTCTGTTATACCACTTACAAAGTGGTGAGTGATAACACTGTCTAAAATAAAATCATGTAACATTACTTAAAAACAGTGTTAAAGATCTACAGACAAGCTAGCAGCTCTGTGAGGCTATGATTTGACATTGTGGTGCTTTGAGCTAAATGCTATGTACATGCTCACAATGACAATGTTAAGATGCTGATGTTTAGCAGGTACAGGTCACCATGTTCAACATCTTGGTTTGGTGAGTTAGCATGCTAACATTTGCTAATTAGCTCTAAACAGCTGAGGCTGATGATAATGTCATTTGTTCTGCAGGTATTTAGTCATAAATACAGCAATGTGCTGATTAAAATTGATTTCTAGCCAAAGGAAAGACAAGACTGTAATGTTACATACCTTGTTAGACACAAATGTTTACTTTGTCTTAAAAAACATAAATGCTTTCAGTGCTATTCTGAACATGGGGAAGTGGCTCTCTCGAGCCTCTTGTGGACAAAATTAATATTACAACAACAAATGCTTGACAAAAAATAAATCACCTGCCAAAAATTTTAAGGAAAGGCTATCCTGGCAAAATCCCTTTTTCATCAGACCTCATCTTATATTTTTCCCTCTTACCTCTCAAGGCTTCTGTATATAAACCAAAAGGATTGGACAAATAACAATTTTGATAATGCAAGATTAAAAGTTAAGGGATCACCAAACTTATTACCATTTATCCTGAGGGGTACGTGGATCTGTCCCACAATTTGTGACAATCCATTCATTAGTTGTTGAGATATTTCACAAAAATCTCCATGGGCATCATGGATATCTGTACCAAATGTTACGGCCATCCATCCATCATCAAGACATTTCACTTAAAAACAAAAAAAGTCACCCTCATGGTGGTGCTAGAGGAAAAGTCAAGGGATCACCAAAGTCAGTAGGATTCAACAATTTGCAAACAAAAATTATAGAATACGATATTTTAGTCTGATCCAAGTGGTGGATCAACAACCAATTAATAGCCCAAATAGAGTGACTAAAAATTAAAGGGACAGTGATTTTTGCCTGATTTATCTCCTCGAGCAGCATGTGACACCACTAGAATTCAGGGGTAAATCATCTGCACAGAACAGATATTTTTGATCTTATGCTCTTCTCTTCTCTCCTCAGTCACCGTGTGGTGGCATTTGGCACTTGCGTTGTGGGAACAGCTCAGGAAACAGCATTTGTGTCTTGTCTGCTGTGTGACAAAAAGGCACACAAGCCCTTCCTAAACGTGGGTTTCTCCTGGATAATATAATTGACTCTGTGGACATGTTTTAAATAATTTTCTCTTTGTGGGTATAAAGGAAAGAAAATGCTTTGTTATATATTCAAGTAATTGTAGTTCCCTTTTTGAAACTATTTCCTTCAGCTGACACTCTGTAGCTTTAGTACCTGAACATGATGCTATATGTGCACACAGTTATCCTTTTTAAGCAATTATTACACCATTAAACAAAGGCTGTCACTTTCTATTTATCCTTCAAACTGCTTTCCACTTTCTAGCTCGCACATGTGATTAGATGTGGCGTTTGGCTTTTACACTATCTCTGGCTAACACTGTAGCTTTCTGATCAGACCTGCCAATTTCCAATCTCGTCATCTAGGGTTCAAATCCTTCTCTATCCAAATATGCTTGTTTTTATCAGTGCTGGCTGTTTTGAGATTTCTAGGCTGTTAGATATGCTATTTCAGCTAAAGTACCTTTCTAGAAGTACATCTTTTCTAGTTTCATCTTTAAACACATACGGTACATGCTGAACTGCAGTAGGTGGTTGTGTTTGTTAGCTATTCATGTGTTTAATAAATTAATTACAGACCATGTAGTATGATTGTGTAGTATAAATCCTCCTATTGCAGCAAAAAAGCCCATGTTAAAAGCAGAACATAATACAACTAGCAAGGTGGGAATTGTATTGAATAAAGGCACACTTAACAAAGAACAGCCAGCTGTTTCATTTCAGTCAGTGACAAAGAACTAACTAACACAGACCTCTTTCATCCTTCCAGCTTCATCCAGCCTGTGCTGTGCTGAAGGCCGGAAACATTTTTGCAGTCTTGCGGTGTGCCAGAGCAGTTTCAGGACATCTTTATTTTTTGAAGCTCTATTGTTTCTCTCTCTCCACTGCTCTACCTTTCCTAATTAAACTAACTTACAAGGACTTTTGGATTTTTAGCCACAAAAGCGGCGTGGATTTATGGATGGCAATATCTGTCTGTTAATCTTTTCACCACTATGGTCAAAATAGAGTCAAAATATTTTTTTCATACCAAGTTTGCTTTTAAATGCAATGTCTCGCGATATTTGCAGTGGGATTAGTGGCGTAACTGTGTGCATAGAAGTGTATCCATATACTAAACTTAGCCACTCTAATCGTTAAAGTAAATGACAAAAAAAAAAACAACAGGTAATAATGTAAGCAACAATGAAACATACTTTAAGTCAATGTAGGCTACTTGTAGTCTTATTTCTTAGACAGGCTGGTCAATACACATGAACAGGAATTTCAGCAGTCCCAAATTATAAATCTGGCTAATAAAGAGATTTGAAGGGGACTTTATAGTGCCTCTGTCATCCCTGTTTCCCCTTAACTTGCAACCCCAACCTTACTCTTAACCCCTAATCTTTTCAACGTCTTACCTAAGCCCTAATGCCTTCCACAACAACAAAGAAAATACGTATTTTCTCTCTTCCCTTTATAGAGGCATCTATCCATGTTGGCAGCTTTAGTTTAATTTGTGCAAGTTTTAAGGCATCTCTCTCAGATTTCAGCCTGCTCTAGAGTCAGTGCCCAATACAATGGGGGTGAACGGGCAGCCCTTGACCATTGACGTCAGTGAACTTGTGAAGATCCTTTCCTTCTTTGCCAGTCTGTTTCTGATCCTGCATTTTTATTTTTTACTTGGCCAATGAAGTAATTTCAGCCTGTGCAGCAGCTGCCTCCCCTGCGCCAGCTTCTTCCCATTACCACATCCAAAACTAGCTGGCAGATGTGCTTCTTCAGTGGAACCTCTGGCTCATTAAGCTGCTGTTGTTGATGGACTTGAGGAGTCCACTCAGGGCTCTTCTAAGTCTGATTAGCCTAGTCTCTCTGAGGATGGCATAATTGTAATTACAGGCTTTTTTTGTCACTTTAAGATTGAAAATGGTTTTAATGAGACAACTTGCTGTTGCCAAAAGAAATAATGATCTCATTGGCCTTCAGTCTCCAGTTTTCTATGAGGGCTGCCTATCTTCTCTCTATGTGCCTTCATATACTGTACCCTGGCTGCTCATTTTGTATAGGTTGTCTTTTTAGCAAAGGTTATGTTAGTTGTTTCAGAATAAATAATTTAATTAAATGGGAGTTCCTCCAGCCAGTAATGTTCCTATTGTGAGAGGCAATCATCTGGAGCAAAGGAAATTACATTACATGCAGTTGTATACCGATCTACCAATCTAAATCTTACAGAGGTCTCTTACTGAGAGGCAACCTCATTTTCCCTGTGACATTTACAAGGTTTTGCCTTGTCTTTAAAATCCTGATGTGCTTTTAGAGGTTTATACCTGCAGCCAAGACCACAAAGATTAAGCATTTCTGAGGTAAACGTATGAACCAACACTCTCCTTGGTCCACAGTTATATCTGGTGGTGATTTCACTGGCTTGAAAATGAGTGACTCCATCACTATAGCAACAACCTGTAGACTATAATTTACACTGCTTTATAGAAGAAAACACATCCAAGGTGAAATTTTTTGTTATCTATTTGTTATGTTTGCGATCTCTAAGAATTAGTTTACTGTCTGTTTGAATGTTTTATATGCCCTGTTATATCAGTATTTTGCTTAGCGTGACCAGTAGAGCAAGTCGTGTCTTTTTATAATACAACACTTCTTAATTCCAAGGATGTTTCGAAGAAATGTAAAGAACAAGCCTCAAACTAAAGAAATAATGCTGCTAACTTTTTGTGGACACTCTCCAGGTTTGGGTTCCTAAAAATGGTCACAAAATGTCACCCCACTTGTGATCACACTGTTCATGAACATTAATCATGAATAATCAATGTTCAGATTCAGATTCATTTTTTGTCTTTGCAAAGAGTACAACAAAACTGAGTGCAATCCTGACAGTGCATCATGATAAAACAAACATGATGACACAATTCAAAATATAAAAAGTTTAAGCTAAAAAGAACACATTTCTGAATATAGAAATATAGAATATATAATTAACAAACAATATAAAATATAAATTGTGCAAATTACAAGATCTGTGAAAAAGTCTCTATATAAAACAAAACAGTACAGTAGCTTATAGTTAGCAGCTAAGATATTGCTCTCCAGGGTATTGCACATGGCACATTTATTGAACTGCAGTTGTACAATGTGGGGTCATTTATGATACGGGAAGGTGCATGAATTAAACAGGTCAGGGCCCCTCTGCACTGCAACTGTTTCAAATTTAATCAACACACGGGACCTGATGAGGTCCTGTGTTAACACAATAAGTCAAAGCCGCTAATAATGGATTTTATTTTATAATGGATTCCTATTTTTTTCTGCTACATATGCCTGAATAAAAGGGTTGAAGCAATGACCTTGGAAGGTAAATATATTTTAGTGTCACAAAGGTTTATGCATAATTTTTGAGATATTCTTCATTGCAAATTAGTTTAAACATAAACAATGTTTATTACATGCCATTTTGAAATGTTCACTATATAGGTTAACAAAATGTGACTGAAGGTCTATTTTGTATTAACAAGATAAAGGGGCATATATACTACGCCAGTTGCTAATGTCATACAGTCATTTGCAAAAATTTTCTCTTTAGTGTGGGGTATTAAGTAAAACAAAAGATGTAACTGTGCCCATCTAATTAACCATAACATGACAAAAAATAGTTTTCTGCTTTTGAATTTGGAATATTGAGAAGACATTTTTAGACATGTATTCATCCTACAAGAAGAAAGCCATATGTGAGGAAATTTTATTTAGTGATTGAATGAAAAATGAAAACATTTTTGTTGGAACATTTAAACTCTTAAGACCCCTTAAAACATAAAAAAGAATATATGTAGGTATCAACCTACTTAGTAAAAGGCAATTACTGGCTGCTTCTATCATATTGCACTGGAACGGACCTTCAAGTCAGGAAAAACACATATTGCAGCAGGGGGCCATTAAGGGAAATGGAAAGGTAAAGCCACGTGAAACATAATAGGTTGCTGCATTTTTGCTCTTTGTCTTAAGTTGTGAGGCTGAGTGAAGAAGTCAGATAAAGTTACTTTTCAGGGAATCTTCTAATTTGCATTTCTCTCTCTTAGACGTTAGATTTCAGACACAGATTCTTCTGGTGCAGTGATCAGTCTGCAGTGATAAATCAGGCCCAGTAGCTATTTGAATTAATTTCCATTGCCTCCTCCCACAATTTGTGCCTCCAAACAGGAATGCAAAACACCTGCCACATGAAAACAATGTTCAGCAGTGCTGCTTTTCTTCCATAAAACCTCAGCACAGACCTTTAAAATAAGCCAAACTATTTTTAATTGTTTAGCACCTAAAACATGGCTGAAAATCCTTAAAGGGTAACTTATTTTATATATAGGGATATTTATTTAATTGGTCCATTATTGAACGAGCATGCTGCAGTCGGCAGCATCGAGACAGGGCTGCAACGTAATCCCTGGGAGTAATTGTTCCCTCTCAAAGTACGTCCACTAAACTGCTTGACTGACAGGCTCGGATTGTTAATATCAGTGTCTGACAACATTATGGAAAGGATCTCTACAGAGATTTAAAGCCATCAGACTCCCTTACTATGAACAGAAATTTTAGTTTTTTTCAATGGAGTCAGTGGCAAAAACAAGCACTTTAGTGGATGTTGGTGATGCGCAATGGCCCACAAGGATTACGTTGAAGCCTTGTTTTGCTGCGGAAACAGTGTGACAGTTCTAGCAACCGGTCCTCTCATTCTCTCAAATTTATAACTTCTAAATATTATCTAACATCGCCAACATCAGATAACGCTGCCTGTTGCTAAACTAGCCAGAAAGCTAATTCCGCGTTTATCAGTGGAGGTTAACATGAATGAGTGATTAAACTGTAGTGTCTGTAGTTACAGTCGGTGTGTCAGAAATGATTAAACCAGAGGGGACTTGTGAATAAACGTGAGCTGAACAAGTATCTAACACACAGTTGCAGGTCCTCGTTGTAGACAGTCATGTAGTGTGAGATTAATTCAAGGGCAGCGTTTCCTCTGTGTTACTGTATAATACAGCCAGAAAGTGGTTATGAAATTGTTTCTGTGGCATTGGATAGAATTAACAGAGTGCAGGTGATAAACTAGATGTAGAAAGTAGATTATATGTGAGGTAATAACTAATGCATGACTATATATATATACATATATATATATATACACACACATATATTTGCCTATGTAGGGGAGCCCTGTTTATCATTATTATGATAGCAATGAAATGAGAGAAGATAGTAGGCCTAGTAGTTCTATATTGGTATATTGGTATATTTTATTGTTTCGGTTTTGCTGGCCCCCACAATACATAAACTATTTAATTTAATGTTCATTAGTAGTAGTACTCTATAATGTATAATAAATGGGGATTGAGACCCGGTTCCAAAAGGACTCGGTTCCAAAATTTCTCAAAACCCAAGAATCAATAAGGTTCGAGCTTATCGATACTGCTATCTAGACTTGCAGGTCCTATGATGTAATTTGAAACGCAATGGATAAGAAAATCATCAGCCTGCAGTCTCTGCCTGCTCTCTGTCAGCTCCTACACACACACACACACACACACACAGCAGCAGCAGAGCGAGAGGCTGCGTTGTCTAACTCTAGCTTGGCATTAGCTAAATGAGACAAACCAGCCGCTCCCCCTTCTAACTGGTAACATTACCTGCAGCCAGTGAGAGAGGAGGAGGGACTGATCCAGGCTGTTATTCTAAACGTCACTCACTACTTGTGATGTCAGATAAACTTATTGAGTTACTTTGCTGTTGTAAAAATGAATGTTGCTGCTCTAGAAACAACATTTAGCTTTAGTTAAAATATTAAATTAAAAACAACCAGGCAGTTAATATGTACACTTCAATATGTGTTTGTGTGATATGTCATCTCAATATATAACATGTTATATATATAATGTTATTGCACATTGAATATTTTCCTCATACCGTGCAGACCTACCTCATGCACATTGGATCTGGTCTTACCAAATAACCATCACTAAATAATAGTAAAGTATTGATAGTGGTATCAATAAAGAATTGGATAGTTAAGCAGTCACAATAAGGGTATCAATATCAATAAAAATTAACGATACCTAATGTCAGGTTTAGACACCTAAAATATCAAACAAGGAAGAAAGACACAAGAGAGTTAATGGCTTTTTACTCGCGAGGAGA
>JAPMOB010057491.1:0-16420 GCA_029875015.1 Lepomis gibbosus | reverse complement strand
GTGTGTGTGTGTGTGTGCGCGCGTGCCTTTGGTGTGCACATATGTTCATGTGTGAAAAAGAAGGAGAGTGAGCTAGAGAGAGAGAGAGAGAGAGAAATAATGTGTGTGTTTGTGCTTTCCCAGCATCCTTTGTTGAATGTGGCTTAGCCCTGAATCGCCTGTTTAATCTTGCCGCCATTTTGTTGTCTGGTGTCTATGGCTCTTCTCTGTCTCTCTCATGGCAGTTGGAGCGGCTTAACTTTCCCGAGTGGTTACCATAGCAACACCAACAGACGTTTACCAGTGGCCATGGCGACGGCTGATGCACTGAGATGTGGTTTGCTGTGGTTTTGGGATGCAGGGGTTGGTGGAGTAAGATGGGATGAAGGGGCGGGAGTGGGTGACAGCCACACCTTGACGAGGATGATGGTCGAACAGTGATTGATCCAAGATCCAAGCTGTACATTAAAACTTCTTTTCTTCATTTACTTCCTATTCAGCAGCACCCCAGTCTGTGTCTGGTCTTCTTGTGGTTTATTCCCAAACAGCAGTGGTGACATGCATGAGTGGAGGTGAATTTTTATCTTTCTCTGGCTCATTTGGGTGTGTGTGTGTGTGTGTGTGTGTGTGCAAAATCGCTTGGCTGTTCACCCATCAGCAGTGTCTGGTCTTAAGAGACTCAAATCTTGCCTCTCCACTGAGGTGAGAATTTCCAAATCAATTTCTCTGCCATTTTCCTTCTACCTTGAATGGATTGGATTTTTTTCTCTCTCTCTCTCTCTTTCTCCTCCACTGCAGCCGTATTGTAATTTAAAAAGCGTTTGGTGTAAATACTGCTATTGTTGGAGGCGTAATCAAACATTCATGAGGGAGAAGGATCTGGGGAGAAGCAGAGAATCTAGGTCACGGATGCGCTGGCAAGACTCAGACTACTGGTTTGCTCTCTCTTTTTAAACCTCTCTTTCACTCTATTCTCCTCTTTGTGCTCTCAGCTATATCTCTCCATTCCCTCTTTCCTTCACTCCCTCATCCTCTCTCGTCCTGTATTCTCGTTTTCTCTTCATCTTTCCTTCTCCCTTGTCTCCTCTCACCCCCTCCTCCACTCCTCTCATTTGTATTCCTCTACTACTTCTCTCCTCTCATCTTCTCCCTTCTCACCTCTCCTTAACTCCACCCTCTTCTCTACCTTATGCTTTTCATTTCTATTAAAGCATATTTCCCCCCTTTTTGGTGTGTAACTTCTATAAAAAACAGATTTTCACAGCTTTTTCAAACATAATAATAAGGAAATCCAAAAACATGTCTGCACACACGTACACAGGTTATCACCCGCAGACAGCTTAGTCAGGACTACCTAATAGTAATGGCCCTTTTGACCGTCATCAGTCAAGGAGAAGGTCATGTTGTCAGTGCTTTTACAACCATCTCCAAGCCGGCTGTGGCGCATCAAGCAAAACATTAGTAGAGGCTGACCTTGTGAGTGTGTCCACAGTGTCAGCGAGGATGAGACAGGAAGAGAGAAGAGATGCTCCAAAAGGAGGAAGCCCATTCTTTATCTGCCTGCTCAAAGGATAATATGTTACTACCATGACATCTTATTTTTGTAAAGTAACTACTGAGATCTGGTCCAAGTCCAAAAGGGCGGAAGCTGGGTGATATGTAACATAGTAGTTTATTTAATATTTCTCTTTCTAACATACACTGTCCCATAAGCCTTAGACCACCATCAGCAGTTCGCCTTGAGAAAATGAGCACAGTCCACGGGTGAGTTGAGATGCTGCAGACAGGACAGTAAACAGTAACAGCAGGACAGACACAATGAAACACTGGAGATCATTTTGGGACAGAAAAGATAACAACGTCCTCATTGAAATGTTAGAAAAAGCACATTAAAAAAGACTGTTGGTGGACAAGAAACCAAATTAAGAGGGCACAAGTGTGTACTGACATGTTCATGGAAGGTGTAGATTTTTGCATGCTAACGAAGTAATAATTGTTTAATTTGATTAAAATCACAAAGATTTCATCTTCTAAGAGCATGCGATATAGGAGATAATGAGATTATCTTAAAATGGATAGTAAACCTCAGGAACATGTTTCATTTTTCATAGCATGGCTGATGAAAGACATACTCAGGGATATAGTTTTTGGGAAATATGCCTATTCCCTTTCTTGCTTAGAGTTCAATAAGAAGATCGACACAACTCTCACACATGTAGGGTATTACGAAGCTACAGCTAGTAGCTGATTAGACTGGTAACAGGGCAAAACATTTAGCCTAGCTCTGTAACAAATCTTGTCATGACTATGAGGGTGCCAAGGAACCAGTGTAGATGTTGAGAAGTTAGTGCTTCCTGAGAAATAGCCTAGCACATAACCATAACCTTTTACACTTTAATCACTAGCTTAACAGGTGCTGGCAGGCAGATTTTGATAGCTTTGGACAGAGCCAGGCTAGCTGTTTCCCCCTGTTTCTAGTCTTTATGCTAAGCTAAGCTAGCCTTATATTTAACAAACAGACATGAGAGAGATATTAATCTCATCTAATCCTCAGCAACAAAAGCGAAAACCGTATATCCCAAAACATAAAACTTTTCCTTCAATAAGACAACTTGTGACCGGCACACCATGGTATGAAGATGGTCGAACAGTGATTGATACAAGATCCAAGCAGTAGTAAACTTCCTTTTCCTCGTTTACTTTCAATTAAGCAGCGCGCCCGTCTGTGTCTGGTCTGCTTGTGGTGTATTGGCAAACAGCAGAGGGAACATGTTGCATGAGTTGAGACAAAATTTTTACCTTTCTGTGGCTGTGTGTCAGACAAGCTCATTTCTGTGTGTGTGTGTGTGTGTGTGTGTGTGTGTGTGTGCAGCTTGACTGTTCACTAATCAGCACTGTCTGGTCTTAAGAGACTCAAATCTTGCCTCTCCACTGAGGTGAGAATTTCCCAATCAATTTCTCTGCACCAGGCTGGCTGTTTCCCCTTAGTCTTTCTATTAAGCTAAGGTAAGCTAACTGTCTCTAGCTGTAGCTTATGTTTAACAGACAGCAAAAACTCTGTTATCCAAAATGTCAAACTATTGCTTCATTGAGACAGCTAGTGGAATAGTGACTAAACAGGAAGTGGCATCAGGACTTCGGCCCTCTGCAGGGTAAAAACATGAGCAGTTATGCAATCAAGAAGGTGGTAAAGATCAAAGCACTTTATTTTGTGATAAAACCCAAAGCGAGCATGTCCAGAATGTGAATGTTGGTAATATCTGCACTATACAGTCTGTGTCGTGCAAGTTGACACTTTACAAAAGTTAACTCGCAGTTCAGTTCTCACAGATTAAAATGAACTTGCTCCCGCTGAGTTTTTTTTTAAAACAAAAGTTAAGAGTTAAACTTGAGTAGAGGAACTTTGTGGCTGTTGGCTTGTGGTCTCACTCTTTGTTAACAATCATCAGTCACTCGCAGATATTTCCCAAGACTGGTCAGATGCTTCAGCTCGATGTGCCTTTTCAAACTGGCTGCCGATCCGGACATTTTTGTAGACCCAGTTGCAGTAACCATTCTGTGTTACACTAAAATTTGTGATCCATCAGATTCTCAGGCAAGTTGGGTGCCGCAAAATACAGTGCGCCGTAACTCCTGTGGGAGATAACAACTTTCATGTTCATTCACTTTCATGTTCATTAGTTGCAAAAGGATGCGTTCAGTTCACCGTTCCCCAAAAACAGGAGCACATTCAAAGGATGCAATTTTTTAGCATGTTTATGCACACTGTCTACAGTAAGGCAACCACGGCAAGAGTGGTAGGTGAAAGTTGACCCAGGAACTCTGTCTGTAAACAAAAAGGTTACAGAATGCTTTTATTTTATTTTCCATACAAAATTATCTAACCTGAGAGTGTGTTTAAAACCTGTTCGATAGCCTGACTGCTCGAGATGTTCTTGTGTTCTTGCCCAGTCCTCGGTGTGTTCCTCCATTTCAACAATTATATTGGTAAGTACAATGTTATTGATACCTATATGAATTATGGCCTAAACAATATCAATGACAATGGCAATTTGTGTTTGTATGTGTGTGCATCTTTTCCCCTATATGGCTCTGTGTGTTTGCGTATTTTTCTCACAGTGCATGTTGATTTTTAATACTGGTCGTGCAAGACCCTAAATCCCTGGATCTGTCCATCATCCTTTCCCTCCCCTCCCCTCTCCTCCTCTTCCCTCCCCTCCTCTCTCTCTCTCCCCCCACCTCTGTGGTATTAGAGTGTCCAAAACCACCAGCCACTCCAAACCCAACAGACCCGCTGGCATTGAACTCTCTCCACCTAATCTATTTGTATGTTTTCAATTACATATGGGGAGCAAGTGGACAGTAAGCTCTCGGCCTCTGTCCAGAAAACGCCGTCCCCTCGTGACCTAAATATCAAGCTGAAGAAGGGGGAGAGAAGGGGGGAGGGGGGATGTATGTGGGGGGTAAAACAAAACAAAAATAGGTCACATACTTCCCAGTTCCATGCCAGAGATTGGATTGCGCTGCGGAGAAATAATCACGGTCATGTTTGAATCTGACAGGCAGATTGCCGGACTGCCGTTCCTCTCGGTCATCCAGGACGAGCCAACTGGCTGAAAGGATGACTCAGTTTTTGGTGGTGAGCATTGGTCGAGTCACACACTCCATCTTGGCTTGAGCGTATCCCCAGACAGCAGAAAATCAAAGGGATGCAGCCCAATATTGTTCAACTTCAGCTTGTGGAGATGCTCATAAATGAGCATGTAAAAAGAAATGACATGTATAGAAAGAAATCCATAACATATTACATGGTTGAGATGCCCGGGGCATTAAATCGTCTGAGCCACATTAAAGAATATGACCAGTAGCTGCCGCATCAGTTTTTATCTCAGCTATTTTCAAATCCCTCAACACGATTATTATTTTCTCATTTTAATCTCCTTCCTGCTCTCCCTCCATCTTTTAGTCTGCCTTTCTGTCTGGCTTCCACTCCTCTGTCCCTTTTCCTCCTCTTTTCTGTCTCAGCTCATTATTCGTCTCTGTTGGGGAAACTGCTTTTAGGCTCGGCAGACCTCGAGCCGAACCCGTCCTCTCACCTCAGCCCTCCCTCTTTCATCCTTTCCTCCCCTTGATCCCTCCCACATCTTGCTTCCCACAACCTGATGAAGAGTGGCCTTGACAGGCTCATCAATAACGCAAGGAGGCTTAAACACACCTCCAGGTTA
Organism: Lepomis gibbosus; assembly: GCA_029875015.1. Classification (NCBI taxonomy): domain Eukaryota; kingdom Metazoa; phylum Chordata; class Actinopteri; order Centrarchiformes; family Centrarchidae; genus Lepomis; species Lepomis gibbosus. Next base: position 11,216 of record JAPMOB010057491.1, on the reverse strand, counting down.
AGCCCAGACATTTTTATATTTAGGAATTCGATAGTGATGTCCTCTTGTTTTTCCTCTTCTTCCACATTATTTCAGTCTAATTAGTTTACAGTCGTCAAGCCTCTTTTTCCTCACGTTTGACACAAGCACTGCTCCTTTTTCCTTCCTCTTCCCTTCCTCTTCCTCACCCTTCTGGAAGAGAGGATGGGCTTTGTGACCACCATCCTTCTTTACTCCATCCCTACCCCTTCTCCACTTTGCTCCCCCACTTCCTTTTACCATCTTTCCTTCCATCAACCAGTCCTGAAGGCTGGACTTTAATAAATGTCACATCACATCAAGCAGAGCAGCATCTGAGGAGCAGACAGACGCGAAAGAAAAGGGAGAAAGAGAGAGCAGAGGGGGCAGACAGAGTGTCCCCTGCCTCTCCTAGCCTTGATATAAAGCAACATCAGAGGGGTGGAAAGGAGGACAGAGAGGAGGATGACAGTGCAATTAAGTTGCCTTCCTCTTTGCCTTTCCCCACGTTTTTCTGTCTGCAATTTTCCCTGTGCGGCGTACGTGACCCTTTAACCTCTGCATCTAATTCAGAAGCACTCCGTTCATGTGTAAAACAAAAACAAACTGACATGTTTCGTTGTGTCTGCCTCGTAGTCCCCCTCCGGTGCTTCCTCTCTTTAGAAGAGGCAAGTGATGATGCTAAGCAAAAGATTGTGGAGGAGGTGAGACCTTGAATGTCCCCGGGAAGTCGAAGAGTGAGATGGGTTTTTTTCCACGGGTGATGAATGAAGGATGAAGACAGAAAGAGCGAAAAACAAGGAGAAAATAAATGCCGGTCTTTAGGGATAGCATGTTTATGTAAGATCACACATAAATGCTTCATACCCATCAGCATAATAAGTGTGTTTTCATGTTTGCATTCCTATCAACACTGGAATGTATGTCTGACTGTTGACATTTATTCGCATGTTGCAGCATTTACACAAAGCTGACTCTGTGCCAGAGCCAGCCCCTACTTCCTGTGTCTCATCCAGCCAACCCAAAGAACAGAGATGAGTTTACCCCCACATGCATCAGTGCCTCTGTATCGAGTGCGCTCCACAGAGCAGGGGAAAGTTTTTCATGTTTGGCATTATTTCAAAGTACTCCTTTAGAAATGACTCATGCATCAGTAATTGGCAGTCCTCAGAGTGCGCTGCTACGGCAGGAGCTAGTTTGACCGTCCGTGCCCCATATAATCTAGTGTCTGCCGTCAGGGAATCGTAGCAAGCCGCAGCTTGGGCTTTTAAAAAACAATGCTCTGCACTGCAAAATAGAGTGGAGTCTGCGGCCTCGCTGGTGTGTCTGGCCGAAGAGCATGTTCGGAGTGGGAGAGTTTTTGTTCGGCAATCACAGCAGTCAAACTCTTCTGCCATGCTCTCAATGAAAGTTTTATAGCTTTTGGCCATATTAAAACTCTAGGTACCACTTTTCAAGAGGACATACTTCATAAGATGTAACTAATAGCTTTATGACTGTGTATTTGATCATTTATACTAATTTACAGATCAGTGTTAAGACATTCGTTTTTGGTTGGTTGAATTTGCAACAACGTCTATTAGTAGCTGGAGCTTTGGATCATAATGATCTTTCCTAGCAGATGAAGTTGGCCCAGTTGTCAAGACTTTTTAAATTTTCAAATGGCCAAAGAAATAGAATGAACCTTCAGTCTCAATTTAAATCAAATTACTATTACTATCACAGCAGTAGAATAATTGTTAAAATATTATTAATTTTAACATAACATACAGTAGATATACTGTTTGCAATTGTAGTATAGAAAAGTGAAATATAGCTGCACCTTTTATTACTGACACACTCACTTTATGATAATCTGCAAATTAGTCAGAACAGTCATAGGTTTCTCACTTCCTGAAAACAGAGCAACCGAACCATACCAATAGTTGTTAATGATTTCATATTCATCTATAAAGCATTAAAAAAATATATGAACATCAATAAATCCATTTGATATAAGTTATAAAACCCAAAGTATTTTTAAAAAGTGGTACCAAATGTCAGAATTGCCTCAGTAAGAATCCACTTATTTCAACCATACTGAATATCACTAGTGTGAGAGACATAACATCCTCGTAAGAGCTGTTAATTCTCAGTGAGGCCTCCTCAGGGAACAGGTGGGTCTGAGCTCTCAGGTGGTGTCACGGAGGGTCATGCGCTGGACGGCTGCTTCTAATTAGGCTGTGTCTGTGACAAGTGTATCCACAGCCTTCCCAGACCATACCACGCAGCGCCGGGCTTAACTGAGCGAGTAATGGGAGCCCAGAGAGAGCAGCGTGACCTCACAGCCCCTCCCCTCCGGCTACATGGCCAATTAGATGAACACTGGGTAATGACAGCGGTGGCTTTGTTTATCTCTGTGTGTGATAGATACGGTGCGTACGTCCATACGAACGTCTGTGTGTGTGGCTTTGTGTGGAGGCTGAGCCCTCGCCACCTGCTCAGGAAGCATTTTTTGGGCAGCATGTGTCAAATGATGACATTAGCACTTCTAATAGACCACTGGCACTCTATGGCTGATACACAGGCACGGTCTACTGTTGGGGGGTGTGAGCCAGCTTTGTCAGCTAAATCAAATTTGTCACGCTCCATGGATCCTCCATTAGAACAGGTTATTTCAATAAAATGTGAATACCTCCCACTTTCACCATTTTGGAAATGCCAATGCTAAAGTTTATTGCAACTAAGCCACATATAACCATGGGCTTGCTCATGGGTGGGACACCATTGAAACATATACACATACACACACACACACACACACAAAGTCACCGCTCGGCAGCTAAGTAGCTAAGCAGGGTGCTTAGCAGAACCAACAGCAGGGGAAGGGAAAACAAACACAGGGGCCACCAGTAAATCACCTCCATCCGCAGCAGCTCACCAGGGATTGGAATGGCACCCGGAGGCCCTGTGAGAAACAGCAACCAGGGAGGAGGACTCACTGGACCTGCGACGTGATGCAGGAGGTACCCACAGTCCTGGCTATCATGCCACGGAACATCTAGTGAGTGATTGAGGCTGCTGGGAAATCAAGAGCCAGCAGAAGGCAGAAAGAGGATACTCACAATACCCAAACCCTTCAGCTCGTCCCGGCTAATTTTTCCCAGCAGCAGAAAACAAGAGGGAGGAGGGCAGGATGGGTGGAGAAGAGTGAAAGACAGGGACACGGTCACAGCTGTGGCAGATATCTATCCACCGTCCCTCCCTTTCCACGCTCCTCCAATCCCATCATCCTGAATGACAGGAAGCGGGGCGTTTGCCCTTTGACCTGTCAGGAATGTTTTTCTCCTCTGTCCCAGCAGCGGCAGCAGCAGAGCTCCCTGTCAGGCCCGTCACAAGCTAATAGAGAGGAGCCTGTAAAACAACACCACAACCTCCTGCACTGCCCACCCATCCACATAGTGCATATACGGAAAGTCTCATTTTTGTCCTCAGTGTTCTAACGGTATAAATAATCACATACCTCTCAGTCTGTGACACAAAACGTGAATGAATGTCAGATGTCAAAAATGTCGCCTCTGACATGATGTGACAGGGAGCCTGGCAGCCCTGAACAGGAGCCTGTGTGTCCGCGTGGCACACTGCCAGTTACGGAGTGAGGTATTGCACCATGGTCCCGCGTGAACTGCCTTTGGTAATGGCTGTGAATGGGCTGCAACTATGGGCCATTACTCTATAGACTCAGCTGAGGCAGCACGGTAATGCTGACTAATGGAGATGAACTTTTCGAAAGATGAATAGCATATCCCGCTGATGAGGCTGCGCGATGGCCACTGTCCCTGTCCCCTGATGCTTATTTGTACATTTCCGCAGATATGACAATTAAAAAGCTACATTATTTGGCACAGAGCTGTAGATGACTTGTTGTTGAACGGAAGAAGAGAGCGTTTATTCTAGCTGGCTATTAAACTGTGAATCTATTGTATAAACTAGACAACAAATTAATTTGCGGATGTATTCACTCTATTGTAGCAGTGATATTGTTTTTCCTGCAGTAAGCTGTTTGTTAATTAGATGAGTGGGGGGGATATGTTGCACGTACAAAGAGAAGTTATATAAGCTGACAATACAGTTTAATACCAATGTTTGCTATGCTACAGACTCTGACGTAAAAGCTGAATTCCTTATTGTTTAACATCCCACACAGTAACATATCAGGCATACATCCTTAGTGTTATGAAGGTGAACCCCTGCCCTCCTCCCCTGACCATTTCTGGCACCAGGCCCTCGGGCGCTTTTCAGGACGGCTCAGTTTCCTCTTATCACCTATTAGATCCAGATGAGACCCAAGCCTCCCCTGACCACGGCCCTGTCTCATCCGTTCCCAATTCAAAGCAGATGGTGGCTAACACAGGCCAAAGCTGCTGCGGTGTGCGTTTGCCAGGACAAGACGGGGGCCACATTATCTCACTCACAAATTCTCTTCCATTAAAAGGAGTGTTATTGAACGTCAGCGGCTGTTAAGCTGAGCTGAAGCTTGTGTACTGGAATAATAGTTTGATTTAAAAACATGGATCTTAAATGCTGTTTTTCTTTGCACGCAGCAAAACCTGTCAGTCAAGATGGTCTCTACAGTGTGGCTCAGGCGGGATCTCCTTAATGTCTGAGGGTAATATGAAACAGGAGATTAGGGAGACACCTCCCTAACACACACATCATTACACATACACACACAAATCAGGGACATAGGGCACATCATGTTGAGGCAGTGTGATACTGTCACACACTCATAACGGCTCATTTATATGTGTGTAATGACTTCTCCAGCACTGCACTGAGCCTTTCTCTTATGAACTGTATTTGACACGCCTCACACATCATTAAACAATCTATGTACACATGGTTTTAATGAATTTATTCTTCACAGGGAGGAGAAATCTCAGGGTTAATGGCCTTCACGGGGCACTAAAACTCTCCAGTGAAAGCCATACTAATAAAATAATTAGGTTTGCTTTAGGAGCTCCTTAAAGCAGGTTCCTTTACAAGTTTTAAAAATCCTGAAGCTGGTGAATCAAATGATATCATACTAGTGTGGAAGTGTTCATTTGGGCACCTAATATTGGTTTAATTTATGAAAATGTACTTTAGTAATTTTATCATTGTTGGTTTTCTTTCATTTTAATCAATAAAGATTACAGTCTAGTTTTTGTCCATATTTCGAGGCTACAGCTGTCTCCATCTTTGATGTGTACAGTGACAATGGTTGAAGGTCTCAACTGCCTTAAAGTTAACTGATATATTTTTAACAGACATTAATGTTTTACACGCCCAGTGCCCATGGCAATCTGCTCTTCAGTAATGCAACAGGAATGCAACCTTTCAATAAGTATCATTTACTCATTCATTCCTGCTGGATCATTCTGAAGCCGTATTCATTCACTTTAATCAATCACACCTAAATCTGATTGACTTTCTTGAGTTGGGCAGCTAAAACATGGATATATGAGCAACATTTCTTTAAAGCGGTTAATTTTTATCTTAACAGGATCACATGATCAGCTCTGTGTGAAAGGGGTCACTTGTAGTGATGAAACCACCAAGAATCATCACTTGAGTCTGTAGTTCTCAGATCTACGGAGTGTTTTAGCTCATTGTTTTGGTTTTGCTGGTTCACATTACTGTTTTTGTTGACCCTCACCGTTCACATTGTTTTCTGCCACAACTGGCCGTGTTCCCCTAGTTAATTGCTAAGGTTGCTCCGTATCTGCTGAATGTGTTAATAACAGTATAATACGTTTTGTAAAACTGTTAGCTGTCAATGTTGTTTCAAAATATCAGTTATTTTATGTTTAAAAAGCATCTGTAAGATGATTTAGACAGCTGACAGTCTTTTCTAATCCTGCATTATTCCTACTGATTGCCACAGACAAAAAAAGGCAGCCATGTCAAGCAATGTTAACTTTACATCCTCATCCACAGCCTTTGATAATGTTAACACTAGCTTACCTAGTAAGCCGTCTTAATTGTGTGAGCTGGCTGTTAATTGCTGCTTCTTGTCTAATTTTAGTGGCATCTAGTAAATTAATTTAGTCAATACATCTGTGTGTTTTTTCTTTAAGAACCAGTAATCTTAGCTAACATTACTAGCAGAGACATAACACTAGTTAAATGCAAGATGCTGCTTCTGAGTGCAAAAGGTCAATTGGCTAAAATTTGAAGAAGAAATAGTTTTTGGTGGCTGTGGATACTGTTTTACCAATTTTTAGCCACATTTTCGTCATGGAAATAAAACAAACAAATATTTTCACAGTGTTTGTCGACAAAGTACACATTGGTGTGGGATGACCTTAAGAGTCACTTTCCTGAGGACCAATTTCAGCCCAAACCGCACACTGACATTCCAGGCCTCTGTACCCATCATGGCATCTGCAGCCTCTCCCCTTCTCCTTGGTTTGGTGCTGATATGCTGTGAGTACCTCCCCTCTCTAATCTCTGTTTATGTTGTTGTCTGTCCTGAGCATTTACACCTAATCGGGTTCTCCCCGGTGCCAGCCCCTATCACACCATGAAACAGGTCTTCCTCTCTGACCTTTAGTGACTGGATGACCTTTAACCTTCTCTATATGCACTCACACATGTACAATACCAGGCCTCCAGCTAAAAAATGTGTTTTGCAGTCCAGGACGCAGCTGCACTCGTGCTTAGGAACAGAGAGAGTTTGACTGATTTGCTGCTTGTCTGTTTTTTATGGGGGATTCTCTTTTTTGATATATTATGTTGTCATCTCATTGTCTGTCTGCCTGTCTGTTTCTTTTCTCTTTCTGTCCCTTCTTCCTCTTCTTTCCTTCTTTTTCTCTCATATCCCATTCTCCCCTACAGCGGTTTCCAAACAAAATTAGACCCCAAAATGGAGGACTGCCAAGGCTCTCGCTCTAGGGGGGTGACATGTGATGTGATAAACAACTGAGAATTAATAGGACGTAATAAATAAATAGCAATGAGCCCGATACATAGTATATCACATGTTTCCATGCAGAACTCCTGAGCTCGTCCTATGGTCCTAAGTCCAATTTTCCACCATTTATTCAAACACTTTTTAAATCACTTTTGATAAGACCCCTCATATAAAGTGGATTTGACCTTTATATAACCCTGGCTTTGGAAATCCATGTGAGTGTGTATGTATATGCGTTTTTACACTGAGGAAACACTTTTTCTGGCACAATTCTGGCGGAGAGTAAGATTAGATGATTCTCTGTTTTGCAAGAGGTTTTTTTTTGCCGGACTTCTCCCAGGCCGTGACCTGACTGACTTCCTGGGGGATCCGCTGGTTGCCCAGCAACTGCTTGGAGCAAAGAAATACTGTAGAAAAACACATAAAAACCCCAGTAAGACAGATAATTGTTGTTTGGATCAAGCAAATGAAATATTGATCTTTCTTTGGCCATGGTTGTATCCACCAATGTACTTATCTTTTTCAGGTTTTTGTTTTTGTCTTAGTTGTAGTATTGCTGTTGAATTGTTGATTGTTGTTTTGTTTTTGTCTTTCCTATAATTTTAATGTCTTTGATTGGTCTCATGTTTTGTTTTTGTTTCTGTTCTGTATTGAATTGTGTGTTAGAACCCCTCAAAAACAAGATGGTTCATCTGAAAGAGTCTGTGCTATTCAATAAACTTACATCATCATATATCTTGTTAGTGACCTTTCAAAGTGTGGGTAGGTGGATCTTGTTTTGTATGGAACTAAGCTAGTTTTTCCTGTTTCCAGTCTTTGTGCAAAGCTAAGGTAACTGCTGCTGAGTGTAGCATTCTAGTTAACATACTTAATTCTAACTCTTTATTTCCTTAAACTACTTAATGACTCATACTTACAAAACTTTCCAGAAATTATTTTATTAAAATTTTATGATTAATAATACGTTTTGAATCAAGTTACTTCAACATGACATTTTCCATTTCTTTTCTGAGCTTGCTGATTTTCAGTACCGTGAATCTACAGAACTGAACCCCTGAAGTTTCACTTGTTCCCTCACAGAAAGCAGCAGTTCCAGCTGCTGACTGCCTTAGTAAATCAGACTTAATGACATGCAAAGCATCATCTCAGCATCATCTTCAGGGTTGAATTTAGACAAATATTTTTCTGTCCTGATGTACCTTCTATATCTTACCTACATTTGGTACCCTAATAGTTTCTGGAAAGGCAGTGATTCAGCTATGGGCAAGACTTTATCTTTCTCTTCAGTTCAGACTTATATATTCATAATAACACTTTTAACTGCACTAATTTTTCTCTCTGGAAATGCTATTAATCTTGGTCCATTCTGATGTCACCCAACTTCAGCCTTGAAATATGCTTTTGCTTTTGCCCCCAGACAGTTTGGCTTCTGTTACAGAACATGTTCTGCAACTGCCTCTTTTCCACTATAAATTGGAAAATGTTTTTGTGTAACTGTGACGGCCGCAGGTTCATTTTCAGGGAATGATAACAGATGTTCAAGTTTTAAACCAAAAGGAATGTAGAAAAAAATCTGCTACATTATTCTTTAATGCCTTGCAGCATAATTCACAACTTAATTGTCTCAAACCATAAAACATTCCTCTATGATTTGCCTCTTTCGCCACAAGGAATAAATCATTTTTACTGGTTTGATCTCATCAGAGTACATGCAATACAACACAGCATTTTACAGTAAAAAAAGGGGTAAAAAATACTCAATCATCCCCATACAAGGTCAGTGAAGAAACACTGTATATGTTCACAGCCTCAGATTATTCAGAAAAGTGTTATGCTAACAAATGCATACGATGCTGTGCTGCCGCGGCCAGAATAACATCCCCTGCACATCTGAGGAATCCTCTCAGGGTAGTGGTGACGATGTTTATTCATCACAGTGGACTCCCTCAGTCTCCATCTAAAGAGACAGCAGTATTCATTGGAGCACCGACAGACCTACTCATTAAGTCATTAGGCCATTACACAGAGACAGAGCTGAGTTTAATATCTACTGTATTGTAGACCGAGGCCTTGCATTTCAGCATATCTCCTCTAGAAGGAGATCAGACGTATCTGTTCATTTGTGTGTAGAGTGATTTGATGCATGTGTGTTTCATTAACTTGCAGTGAGGCCATAACTAGGTGGTCTGAGGAGAGTGCATGTGTGAGTGTGTGTGTGCACCGATGTGTGTGTACAGTCCACTGATCGTGCTTTAAGCCCGGCAGCTGACAGTGAAGTAATGGATGATGCTGCTGAGCGCTATCTGAACCTCCTGACCTTAGCCGGCTTGACTGACAGAGCAGGAAGAGGATCAGAGAGCAGATAGACATCCCAAAGACAGCAAACAGTGCCTCACAGCTTTAGAGCCACTAATTTAATTCAATTGTTCTCCAAAGGGGTCCGGGACGGAGCAACTTGACTGGGGGGGAGGAGCAGGATGAAGGGATGAGAAGGAGAAAGACGTGGGAGGATGATTGATTGAAATTACAGGATGGAAAAGATAAAAGACCTCATGAGAGGATGGTGGGATTTGCTTTTGCGGGTCAAAATCTGGAGTCTTTTGATCTTTCAAATATGGATTTCAATCAATTTACCCCCACAGGAATTGCCCGAGCTGCGCGTTGTAATATGCTTTTTCATTCGACAGAGTGCCGGTTGCGTCGAAATAACGCCAAAGTGTTGTTTCATCAGTGCACGTGCGCCAACCATGCACGCTGCCTGCAAACAGTTGCTCCCGCTCGTCATTTAAGGAATTTCCCCTTGGGGATCAATAAAGTCTTTCTGATTTTGATTCTGTTTGTCCGTTTGGATCAGATGCTAGAGGCAGAGTAGCCACCCCTGAAGATGTGTTGATCTAGCAGGCTCATGTTTCCCAGTGTTTCTCTGTCCTTCCCACTGCGGCAGACCACAGAGACGGTCCAATGGTGGCCTCTGTTCAACCACCGCCATCTTACATTCCACAGCAGAGCAAGATGCACCAAGGAGTCCCCCCCCCCCACCTGTGAGAAATTTTCCCATGAACTTAGAGCCAAAGAAACATTGTCCATGGTGAAAACACTGAAATGCTGGTTAATTGTACATCTGCTGTAAATCAAAAGGAATTCTCTCTGTGGTTGTTCAACTTTTTTGTATCCCCTGGAGACTATTACAGAACAGATTTTCAAACCACCAAAGAAACATGTCGCTGTTCCAATCCCATTCCACCAGTGCAGCCAATCTTGAAGGAAATGAGAGCACCACATTTAGATTTTGCTGAGCTCAAGATTTTCCTACATTTCTAAAGAAACAACATCACAAGACATGGGGGAAGTGATGACAGTGAATTTACAGTAAACTTTCTTTACTTGAGTCAGCTACTGCAGTCCCATTCAAGTGGATTACCTCTTATGTTGTCCATTTAGACTGTCCTCAGTTGGCTCTAGGGTGAATGGTATGATGTGAGGGAGTCCAGAGCGGCACTCTCAATTGATCTGCAGATGGCTACATAGAATGTATGTGTATGGATAAGAAGTGGACGTAGTCATTGGGATGTCACCCGCTGGTTTGTGGACAGCCATTTTGGAGCCTCGAGTTTGACCAATAGGGCGCCGCCATGTTGATTTTTTGCAACCAGCAGCACCGGACGTGACCATATTTGGACATCATGGTAAAGCTAATGGCTCTGTGTGGAGCTAGCTAGCTTGCTTAGCGAGGTGCATCTGTAATTCCCGTTAACTGTCATTTTAACAGGGCTAAAAAAAATTTCTAGCGAACAAGAGGCTGTAAACTAAATGTAAACACCAGAGAAAGTGAACAGCCAACTCCTAATACAGTTTTTCAACGGTGCTGGTTAAACTGTGTCACAGTGTCACTCTAGCCTGATTGACAGGTTGCCATGGTAATGACTTGCAATGTCATGATGCAGATTTGTTAAACATTTCAATTCATGTCAGGTCTGTCAGCAAGACAGCAGGACAACAGCTTATAAAATGTTTGTTTTCTGAACGGAGTTCGGATCGATCAGGGCTGTGCTATGCTAACTTGGTCACAGTACAATGACAGCTTTAATAAAGTAACAGACACATGTTTTCTGAACTCATCAGGTAGTTCAAACTCCTCGCTTTCTTTTCTCCAAGTAATGTCCAGCTTCCCGTTTTTATATAAATATGAAGTCGTAGTCCGACAAAGCTAATGACACTGTAACCGGATGTGCACAGAAGCTAGCTGCTGAGAAGCTCCAGTCAAGATAAATCAACGTTGAAATCC
>JAPMOB010057472.1:0-27093 GCA_029875015.1 Lepomis gibbosus | reverse complement strand
GTGTCCAAAATACTAATATAAATATATCTAAACAAAAATAAAATACCATGCCAACAATAAACATAAATGGCTCCTACACATTGCACTGCCTGTTTTCTCATTGTGCAAATAAAGATTTCTCAAAGCATTTTCCTTTGTTAGTAAACATTCCCTGGTCTTCGACACCAGAGGCATGTCTTATCCACTGCCTCATCGCCACCCCCAACAAATGCTTTCAAAAAGTGATGGGGACAAAATCAGCCATTTCAAAATGTGAGCAGATTCCACAGTGTAAATGACACCTATGGGCGGATTAAAACACCTGTCATTATTACTCACAACACTAGGCTTCTAAAACTTAATCCCAGTAATAAACATTAATACCTTTCTGTCAGTGTCAACTAAATAATGAAGGAAATGTGTTTATCAAGGTTGTTCAACGAAATGAAAGTTTGTAAACTATTCATGCAACACACATAAAACATAAGAGACGATTAAATTAGAATAGGATAGCATATAAGATAAATAAAATAAAACAATATATAGAGTTATTTATATACAGGCATGTATACACCCAGGAAATAAGTTAGACAATTGGGAAACAGCAACTTACATTATAAGACAATAAGGTTATTTATTTCTATTATTATTGCTGTTGTTATAAGCATTATTGTACAATTTCATCTGTCAAGCCAACATTTTTTAAAGAATGTGGTATTAAAATATGTTCTCTCAAACAAAAAAAAGCTCAAGCCGTTTTATACAGTCTAAGGTTCTACCCAAACACTGTGTCCTGTCAAAAGTGTCAACTATTACATCATCGCTGTCAATAAGTGAGTGTACCCGGAAAGAAATCTTAATTTGCATCATAACTGAATGAGTGGGTATTCCCTCGATGGCGCGTGGGCTGGACAAGTGTGTGTACTTAAAATGTGCACTGAGCGGTGCGTTATCCAAGGGAGCTGTTAATCACGACAAAAGTGTGATTCACTCAAAGCATAAAAAAGAAAAAAAAGCACAAACCACAATTTGTCAGCCAATCATCTCAGCTCGGTGACGAACTTCCTGGTCACATTTTCTTGTAGGTCCCAGTCGCCTTATTAATGGGTATGTTTGCTCCTGTGCGGCGGTCAACGGGGAGGACACAGACTCAAAATGAGAAGAAAGAGCACATTATCTGCCTGGAGAAAAGTGTCACATAGCTAGCGTGCTCGGTGCCTGATAAGAAGCGTGACCGCAAATACTATTTACTCTGTGTTACGCCTAGCCCAAGGACGTACGGGGGAAGGCAAACACGGGCGAGACTGGGGAGAAGGTGCGGGATTGACGTTTGCCAGGGCCAGGGAAGGGCGGCTGAACGCGTAAAGAGAGACATGAGCTTGAGAATATGTTTGGATATCATGTCTTGACTACAAAGGACTAATTATTCTCGGATAAACTGCAGCAGCACGTCAGAAATAAAAGGCCTCTCCTGATGGAGCACTGTACTCTTTAATCCAGCCACAAACCTCCCTGACAGGCAAGCGACGAGCTACGGCAAAGGGTGAGGTACCGAAGTAACCAAAGGGGGGGGGGGGGCACTAAATGTTGAACGCGAAATGTTTCAAACGCTAAGCTAATGTTGCGAAGACGCGGGGTTTCGCTTTGCTGCTGCTGCTGCTGCTGCTGCTGCGGAGGATGGCTCAGTCAAAACACCGCCGAGCAGCTGTGATAACGTTTGTCCCAGTCCTTCAGTCTTTCTCCCTCTCTTTTTCTGTTCAACAGGACGCTTTATTCGCAATTGAGGGGATTTATGGGATCACAAGGTAACCTTTCAACCTAAAGGAGTGTCACTCTTGTGTTTGCATGTGGCTGTCAGTTAGCTTTCATGTTTTCCGCGTATGACGGGCTTTAGTTTCCTTTGTTTACAGTGTGAATCTCTCTGAACAGCTGATACCTCCTCAGCAATGCCGCGATACTGCCTGGTGTATATTCCTCTGACGGGCTACAGCCACTGCATATAGCCACCCTTTGTCGCGATATTAGATTCACTTTGTCATGCACAGATACAGTGCAAACTAAACGACTGAAATATACACCATGTTGCTTTTTAATTTGCATTGCAGGAGCTGTTAGGCTGACTGGGAAAGACAGTAAAGCTACCACAGCCAGCAGAAACAACAACACTATTGTAGCTTCCTCTGAGCAAAAGATAGCATCATTGCCCATGCTGCAGATGGAAATAGCAATATGGACTTGTGCATAGCCTTAGGGGCAACTTCTACAACTGGATTTACATTCACACAATCGGAAATTGTGTTAGTTTGAATGCCTTTGTTCATACACTAATGTGCTGATGACTTTTGTGTGCCTCTCTGTGCAGTTTCCTCTGATGAGATGAGTGTGCGTGCTGGCCAGGGCAGTGATGAGGTGCTGGTTTCACAGGCAGTGTGGGATTACCTGGCTGCAGCTGGGCGGCCCTGGCTCATTGACTTCCAGCACAAGCAGGGGATGAGCGCTGGTATCATTAGGCGTGGAGAAAGGGGGGGCTGCTGCGCCGTGAGGCTGCAGCCGGTGGACGGCTCCAGGAGCGCCGGAGCTGGGGTGATGGATGGATCCATCTCCAGCGAGACGCGAAAAGCCTTCATTGACTTATGCCGCTGTGCCCGCAAAGAAATGAGCAAACAGGAGGGGGGACCCAAGAGGAAGAGGGCTCTGCTGCCCTGTGTGGGAGACCTGGAGTCGAATGGAGAGGGGAGCCTGCTTCAGCCTCCACCTCCCCAGCCTCGGCGCTCTCAGAGACAGCAGCAGAGGTTCAGGAAGCCTGCTGACGAGGAGGCCTGCGCCATGCTCCACGAGGCAGCCCAGAGGAAGGACGAAGACTCCAGCTTGGCTTCCCATAATGAGGCAGAGGACAACAAAACGTGTTCAATCTGTATGGGGGACATAGTGGAAAAGACTACCCTGGAGAGGTGTGGCCACTCGTTCTGTCGCTCTTGTCTGGATCAAGCCTTTAAAGTTAAGAAAGCGTGTCCTGTGTGTCGGCTAGTGTACGGCCAGTTGATTGGGAACCAGCCTGCCAATGGTACAATGATCGTAGAGAGAGACCCTGATGTGGAGCTTCCTGGCCATGAAGGCTATGGGTGTATCTGCATCATCTACAGCTTCCCTCCTGGCCTGCAGGCGGTGAGTAGACCAAGTGTATATAAGCAGATGCAGACTGTAAGTAATAACTTGCAATGTTGATTGTCATCTATGGGTGTAATGAAACTCAACTCACACTAGGGGTGCAACAACTAATCGACGTAGTCGACAAAAATCGATTCGTTCATGACGTCATCGGGCCATAACGACACCGTGAGCTTAACAGAGTAAAGTGATCAGTGAACAGTAACGTTAAAGTTACTATAACAATATCAGAGTTGCAGTAACACCTTCACAACCTAAAACCTCCAATGTGGCAGCATTTGACTCTTCACACAGCCAGAAAAGTTGTGAACTGCAGCAAAGCTGAGCTCTCCTGGAAACACCGGAGCATCTGAAGATGAGGCGCGTAATGTTGTGGCTCTGTGGATGACGAAGACTCATCTTGGTAAGCTAGTTAGCAAGCTAGCTAGCCGTGTTACTTTACGTTATGAGCTGAAATGTTTTCTATACAGTTGGTCAGTTTGATTGATTGTTACAGTAATGGTGCTGTGAGTAGCACATAATTATGATACACAACGGCCGGTTTACAGACGAGCCCTGACTTTATAATCATAAACGCTGCATCGCTCATGGAAACGTTCCCAGTTGGAGCATGTTGCTGCCGAGCACGCAAGATTAGACAACACCGGACAATTTCGTACTTTCTAAAGAGGAAAAAACAGTTCTCCTGTCTGGTCGTGAGGCAGAGGTTAATCCGCCCAAAACTCCTTTAAAAAAAGTGGAGTTTTGTGAGTTGTTGAGTTTGGGGAAGCTATATTTGTTGTGAAACACTGTCTACAACAAAATCATTATTATTGACCCCCTCTTGTAAATTTGGCAAATGAAATGCAGGACATTATTCCTTTCTTTGTATACAGTTTCAGTTTGTCCCGGGGTGTTGCAGTACTGGCGTCTCAACTGCTCCGTCACTAAACAGCAGATCAGCTGCTTATCAGGACGTGATTTCAGTGGAAGTTTCTGTTGCTGCAGCAGTAATGTTCATTAAAAGATCCATTTTTGAAAGCAGTATTTATTTTAGTGTCTTGACTGTTAATTAGCACACGCCTAAAGCAACTTCTGGTTTAATTTAAAGGCTAATAGCTAAATGAGAGGCATTGTATCATTTTGCGATTCATAATCCGAATATTCGATTATTCGTTTCACTAATCAATAGATTAATGACTATCAAAATATCGTTAATTGCAGCCCTAATTCACACTTGTTTGGGATAAAATACAGATAATTAAACATTGATAAATATTAGAGTTCCATGGTAGAATTATTTAAAAAAACATTTAGGCAAGAGTCTCAGTTTGGGAAAACATCTAATTTTACTTCTTCAATCTAACCATGTATGAAGGTTACACTGCATGAAACCTTTAAGGTATTTTTAAACAATCAGGTCAAGCAGAGAGTTTGACTGCAAATCTTCCTTTCTGTCCCTGACTGATATCTAGTTGTTTTACACGTTAAGAATCTTTACCTGCCCTCTTGTTACATCCAACCCGTAATATCCAGTTTTAGAAATAAAATACGTCAAATTAAAGGTGCAAGAAAGGAACACAGGATTCTGAACTAGCTGTCACTATTAAATGAATTGTCAGGTCTTTTGATACAGGGATGAGGTTGGTATGGTGGGTAAGGTCTGAAATAAAGTTTGTTTTAATACATTTTGATACATTCTGTTAGTTTTGGTTTGATTTCACACTGCATTTATGCGATTGCACTAAAGGTCTTTACATGACAGACCTGCGTCCTGTCATCATCATCTATGTGGGCTGCGTCTCACTATACTCGACCAAAGATGCAAGTGGCAGTTTGCTTCCATAATGGCCGTCTGTATCAAAAGATGAGCTGACACGGGAAATTTATAATTGTGGCCTCATTTCAGTGCATTTGTCCTGCATTTGTTTGTTTCTGGTTCACACGGTAACCGCCAAACTTGCTGTAAATGGTCTGAAAGTCAGAACCATCCAAAAAGTGCTTTCTCACTAGAAATGAACTGAACCATGGTTCAGTTTGATCCGGACTGAGACTACCTCTTTTCGTCTGACCAAATTCTGTCTCCTTGGTCTGGACTGTGGTCTAGGGGAGGTTGGTTGGTTTGGTTTGGATCAAACTGAAAAGTCCGACCAGACGAGGTACGTGTGAAAGCCCCCTCAAATGGTAAAAATGAAGTACTGAGGACTTTTAAGGGAACAAACTGTTATCCCAGTCTTGCTTCGGAGGGATTTTTAGGTTAATCTGGTACTCCAGTGATTTAAAGGAATCCTGTTGAGTTTTCTTCTAAACAAACTTGTTTTTTTTTTACATTCACTGTTCGATGCATTGTGTTTGAGTGCATTTCCTTCCTCAACCAAATACACAAAGCTGATTTTGAAGTATTTTAATCCAGCATTTTTTACATATATGTTTACTAGATACATTTTTTCTTCCCTGCCTTTGCTGGCACGTTGCAGCCTTTCTTGGTGCATTACCAAGCACTTGATTAGTAGATTAGTAGTAGTAGTGTGACACGGAACCCTATAGACAAACACTAATGCCATTAATACTCCTTCAAACTAATCCTGTTTTAACTCATTTGTTGCCAACAGCCAGAACATCCAAACCCAGGTGTTAGGTACCCAGGAACTGACCGAGTGGCCTACCTCCCTGACAGTCCTGAGGGGAACCGTGTGCTGGGCCTGCTGCGGCGGGCCTTTGAACAGCGCCTTATCTTCACCATTGGTACCTCCATGACTACAGGCATGCAAAATGTCATCACCTGGAATGACATTCACCACAAGACCTCAATATGGGGAGGGCCCCGCTGGTATGTATGGCCTTTTAGCTGGAGGCGAATGGCCACTGAGATTTGATTTGGTAATAGCCTCAATAACTTCCTTTAAAGGCGCAGTAGCTGAGAAAAGAACTCCGCAAAGACTGACAGATGTAATTCAAGTTCCTGACAAGGAAATGCTATTAGTAGATGTCCTTGGCTGGGTGGCATTATTGCTGCCTGAGCTCATACAGATTCAGTGATGGCTTTTTTATTTCTCCTGACAGTTTTGGCTACCCAGACCCCACTTACCTGGTGCGAGTGACAGAGGAGCTCAGAGAGAAAGGCATCACAGCGGACTGACAGCACGAAAATGACAGACTCCACCAAGACTTTGTAGGACTTTCCGAGTGTCCTTGTGGTGGACATGACTCGGCTCCAGGTTGTGCTCTGAGACTGCCCATCCCTTAAAGGATGGCTGAAGACAAGGCCCTCAGCAGACAGGCGTCTAATGCTGCAGCAGAGCCCACATCACTTCACTAGTTGTTCCTCTGTTCTTTTTTCCTCCAGAGTTCCTCTTAACCCAGTGCTACATGTGGAAGAAAATATTTTTGAGTGCAGTGCATTCTTGTATTACACAATCCTCTACCTGTCACTGTTGGCAATAGGACTGATATCTGATGCACTTACTTAAGAGCATCGTGGCGTGTTCATTGTACTTATTATATATTATTTAGGAAGTTTAAGTTTAATGTTATAAAGACAGTTTATGTTATATTAATGTTTATTTCTACACTGGGGATTACTTGATTTCTTTCAAGCACACATTCTTAGTTTTGTCTCCCCAGAAATATTTGTTGAGTAAGTCACTAATTTGATTTTTACTAATTACCTGTTGTAAGTACATGAATGGCAGAATAGCACTGCTTCAATAGAAAGAATTAATTTTCAGAAGTTATTGCAATCTAAAGCACTCACAGGCACTTTGGTAAGTTTGGAGTTTGATTTTCAGTAAAGTCAGAGTCATGGTTTTTGCTTCCTCTGTGGAAGAGTGCCTGGGGCAAATAGGTTTTGTGCAGCCACCAGCAATTAGTGTAGGGGCTGCAAGTTGATGTCAACTGCTTGGAACTTTACTTTTCATTTCATTTTTATTCAAATAGGAAGAATGTTAAATTATCTCTCGCAGCGGCATTTATTACATGCATTAGGACTGTCCCCCTGAGCTTTTTTTTGTTGCCATTGGTCACGTCTGTTATTTCAAGATGTCTCCCAGGTGTTGAGCCCATTACCTCAGTACTCAGTAATGTGCTCATATAATTACCAGATTTATGACGATGTCAAATATAAAGGGCATACAGACCACTTAAACCAAATCAAAGGCACAACAGCTCTTTAAATATCTATGCCTCTGTCCCTGTCAAAGTTGGAGATTTGTCTGATAATGTTCTCATTTAAAATGAGGTAACTGTTGTAAATGTGTTAATCAAAATAGATTACATATGATACACAGTGAAAAAAATATCAAAAGGAAATGTTGCAGGAACAATTCATCTTTTTTTGTGCCTTTCTTATATTCACTTTTGATAATAATCAAGCATGATGTTACTGATGAATAGTAAGCAGATTGGACATATTTTAGTGTTATTTGATAGTTAAACAGCATTATGTTTGTAGCTTTAGTATCTGGCTTTAAGTACAAACACTAAAATGTTCATAAAAATATGTAAATGAATGTGTATTATTAAATAAGCTTCTTCATAAACATTATTGTAGTCCAAATGCTGAAAAAACCCTCAAAATTGATGAAGCTGTATGTGTGAAAGTACATTGCTAAGTGCAGTAACCTGCTTGGCTCTTGGAAAATTTGTCATTAATTTAACTGGTTGGATCCACACACCAAATACCCATTTATTACGTTTTCATCCCCTTTGTATTTTAGTTAAGGGACCAACGGAACTATTTTTGGGACACAGGATTGTAGTTTACTAAAGCTACTGTGCAAACATTTCTATGCATTACATGACCGAGGAGGAGCCAGGATAGCTGGAGAGATTACACATATTACAAATTGATTGTTTAGGAGAAGTTGGAGTTTTGCTTTTCTAATTGTGTTGATTCGTACTTTGTTGATATTCTGAAAAATGTGCTTTACATTTTAATACTTGAATAAAAAGTTATGTTTGGGTTTGTGTTGGATATTCAAATTACGCCCTAAATAAACCAGGTGCACTATAAGTAACTGAATATGTGTTGAGGTTGTCACCTCTAATCAAGATTTGACCAAAACTGTTCCTCTGTACTATCAAAGATTCTTACAACGCCAAGATACTGAACTCTGCTAATTCACTTTGTGCCATCTAGTGAACAACCTCATGACTGTAAAGTGAACAGTTTGAAAATACATCATACTGTACACTTAATTTGACCTCATTTTGTACAATAACTCAATTACAAGTGGCTAATATAAGCAGTCATGAATCTTAATGGATCAACTTTCCAGTGTATCGCTGTAAAGACGTGTTTGGTATGAGGCGTCACGGTGGCTAAGATGCATATTCCAGAGGAGCATCACTGAATTAAAGATGAATAATTGGTAAGGTCACTTTGTTTGCCCTTTCAAACACTGTACTAGGTATATGTTTCACAAAGGCAGCATGTTGGTTTTCCCTTGCTCACAGCTTCAGGCAGTAAGTTATTGGCTAATTAGCCAATCAGAAAGGATCAAAACAAGCACTAAAATTCTAATGAATTATTCACCATTATTGTTATACCACAATTATATCATTGCTCGTCTGATTTACTTATACATGTATTTCTCACATATAGTAGACTTTTGCACAATCTTTTCAAAAAATCATTTTTTTATATATATGGGTGGACTTAATTTACTATATAACAATGTCTGCGTTTTATATGCTTATTACAGTTTTTAGGATCTTTACAAACTACTAGCAAAGAAAGTAACGTTACAAACGAGTTCTCAAAAAAGTAGCGGGGAAAAGTTCAAAGTACATCCCCCTCTTAAATGTGAATGGAGTTGGAGCAAGTAGCATACAGTAAAATCGGCTACTGAAATAAAATACAAGTAGGTTACCTCAGAGGTGTGAAGTAAAAGCCCTTATATTCTACCACTATATTCAATCCTTTTGCTTTGTTCATGAATTGTGCTCATGTCTCTTTACAGATATTAAAGCCATATTTACTCGTCAGTACGTACTCGTCGGTTTAAAATTCAAACCAATCAGAGGAGGGTGTTTGCACTACTTCCTTGTACATAGACGTCCATCACCCAGTGGAAATTGTCACTTTTCTTATTCTGACGTCACATATCTCCGGACACATCCAACCCATTTGCAACCATACACGGAAAAGAAACATACTACTTGTCGTCACATATCGGAAAATAATGGAAAACACACCACACAGTCACTCCGGTAACGTCCGTAAAAGTACGGAAGACTGCGCTATTTGCTTGGACAAAATTCAGGAGAAGAAGACATTAAAGTGCTTGCACTCTTTTTGCTCTGAGTGTATCGACTCGGTTTTCAAGTTTAAGCCGGCTTGTCCGATATGCAACACCTACCACGGCCAGCACACGGGGAACCAGCCGGAGGGCACGATGACGGTGACGCGGAGCTGGCAGCGGCTGCCAGGCTTTGAGCACTGCGGGTCTATTGTGATACAGTACAGGTTCCCAGCGGGGATACAAGGGGTGAGGCTGGCTGTTATTAAGGCTACACGTCAACAGAGCTTGTTAGTGTGTACTTTGACTGCATCCATCAGCTGCTTTTGATTTGTCCAACAGAGGGCGCTGCCGTTTGCTGACAACCCTGCATGGATGTATTTAAGCATCGGGATTAGGTTTAATAAAATGGCCACCACTTCAGTTCGGCGTCATCCAAACAGTTCAACGGTTCAGTCCGTTGTTGTAATGCAACAACAACCGTGAAAATATTTAGGTTTCAAACATAGACTGTATGGAAGAAGTTTTCAAACCGTTATTGAAGCATGCTGGGAATCCTATTATTAGGATTAGGAAGTGGTGTAAGAGCTGCGTCCTGTTACCATAGACACTGTGCAGGGGGTGGAGGGGAAGTGCTTTATGTCATGCTTATTAGCCAGAACTCGCCTTGTGTTATAGGAGGATACTGACAACTCTGTGACAGCTATATCTAAAGTTATTTCGTGAGAGATTGGGTTGATGGATTTTCTGCTGTGTTCTGTATAGACACATACATGGATAGTAATAGTGATATGCCCTGATGATTCTGTCCACAACGATTTCGAAACGTTGGCTTTAGCTGTAGCACATTTCTGAATAGAGGTGGAATGGTTTAACCGACATATCATTACTGTTGTGTATTTCAAGCTTACATGGTAATGGAGTAAGCCTACTTTGCTATAGCTGACACTGGGTGACTGCTTTGACTTTGCTCAATATGATTAATTCACACATTCAACTAGTGAGGTCCACACATTCAACCAGTGAGGAGCAAGACTACGGGAAAGGGAAGAAGTCGAGTTAATAACATGCATTAATGGGATGAGGTTGCATACAGAGGGAGAGAAAGAACAGGAGAGAGGAGCTCAGTGCATCATGGGAAATCCCCCAGCAGCCCAGGCATATAGCACCATGACTGGGATGGTTCAAGACTCACCTGAGCCAGCTCTAACTATAAGTTTTATCAAAGAGGAAAGTCTTAAGCCTACTTTTAAATGTAGAAATGGTGTCTGCCTCCTGAACTCAAACTGGAACCTGGTTCCACAGGAGAGGGGCTGAACGCTCTGGCTCCCATTCTACTTTTGAAGACTCTATGAACCGCAAGTAACCCTGCATTCTGGGAGTGCCGTGCTCTGCTGGGGTAGTAAGGTACTATGAGCTCTTTAAGATAAGATGGTGCCTGACCATTAAGAGCTTTCTAGGTGAGAAGAATGATTTTAAATTTTATTCTGGATTTTACAGGAAGCCAATGCAGAGAAGCTAAGACAGGAGAAATGTGATCTCTTTTCCTGGTTCCTATCAGAACACGTGCTGCAGCATTCTGGATCAGCTGAAGAGTCTTAATGGACTTTTTCTAGCAGCCTGATAATAAAGAATTGCAGTAATCCAGCCTAGAAGTAACAAATGCGTGGACTAGTTTTTCTGCATCATTTTTAGGTTGATGGTTTAGATGAAGAAATGCTTGAAGTTAGTTGGTAAAGATTGAGGGAACCAAAAACAGTCTAAACATATATCTGATTTTACAGCTGTTTCTAAGGTCCCTGAGTTTGGAGATGAGTCTGTGCAATTTGAGGGCAGGCCTTGGTGAATTTTGTTTCTAGTAGTTAGAATTTTATCATTAAAGAAGCTCATGAAGGTTGCAGGGACAGTGTCTGTGTGACAGAAAGAGAGCACATGCCTATATGTGTTTATAGTGAGTCAGTTGGGAACAGTTGACCAAAGCAAACAGTAAAAATTAAGCATTGATTTTCATCCTAGTGTTCGAATTTGTCTACAGGTCCGGATATATGGGGGAGATTTGTATGTAGGAGAGACAGTGGGGTTATATTATTGGATGTTGTCCAACACTGAAGGCATCTTAAAGTTTCCGAAGTGTCTGTTGTATTAGGGAATTTTTTCTGGGCCTCAGGAATATTTCAGATGTAACATCAAGGTTAGTTATCATGCCAAGGACTGCCTCCCTGTGGCAGTAGAAGTCGGCCTTTTTCTTACCATTTGTGAATGTAGACCCAGCCCTTGTTTAGTTCTTTATAGGGAGATTAGCGAAGGATCTTTTCCTCCTTATCTATAACACATATCATATTACAAAGCGCATCAATGTCTTGGTCATGAAAACCTCTATCTCCACTCTTCCTAAAAGCAGGATTGTCATCTGAATTTAAGCGGCATTACAGGAGGGCCACAACTGTTGGTCAGTGTATGTTTAATAGTAATATATGCTGTTTTTTACCATATTACAGCCTGAGCACCCAAATCCTGGGGTGAGGTACAGCAGCACCTCTCGTGTTGCCTACCTGCCAGCCTGCGAGGAGGGTGAGAAAGTGCTGAAGCTGCTGAGGAAAGCCTTCGACAGGAGACTCACCTTCACCATCGGGCGATCTGTCACCACAGGCCTCAACAATGTCATCACCTGGAATGACATCCATCACAAGACCAACATACAAGGTGGACCACAATGGTATGCACATTATTGCTGTAGAATAATCATTTCGTTGAAATTCGTTGTGTGGAGTCATTGAATGGCTGACATGTCTGCCATCCTTAGACCCACATTGCAGATGTGTGCTTTCTATATTGTCTGATTGTTTGCCTTTCTCCATTCCAGTTTTGGATATCCAGATCCAGAATATTTGTTCAGGGTTCAAGAGGAGCTTCGTCGTAATGGAGTGACAGAGGATGACTGATGGGTGAAGACAATCAGAGGACATCCTTCTAATATATTTAATACTGTGTATTGTTACAAAGTTTCTGATTTCAAGTCTGCACATTTTGCAGTCATCAAGCAGGCATCTTCACCACTGACTTTTTCCCCCTATTGAGTGGATAAATTGAATAATTATATTAAGACATGAAGATTGTCTGTCAATTAACTATGCAAAATAATTTCTGTACAGTATATAATGTACACAATGATTATAGTACTGTAGGTACTAAAAGGTAGTAAAGACGTTATACAATTTTAATAATGTAAAAATGCCATGTATCATCTTTTGTAACACTGGATCACAGGTCTGGTGCACAGGAGTAGACAGAGGAGGCAGAACAGGTCTTTACTTGGTCTGGCTCACATTTAGGAACAAGGATGCAGCCAAAACAGGCAAACTGATCCTGAGGGCCAAGATGAGAAGAACCGGCTGGACAGCATAAACAACACAGACTATTTGACAAAGAGTGACTGCTACCTGTGTTCTGTATAGACCGTACATAGATGGTGGTGATATGTTCCCATGATGATGTCCACAACAATCTTGAATGTTGACTTTAGCTGTAGCACATTTCTGAACATAAGTGGAAAGGGTGAACCAACATATCATATCTGTCGTGTATTTCAAGCTTACACGGTAATGGAGTAAGCCTACTTGCTATAGCTGACACTGGGTGACTGCTTTGACTTTGCTCAATATGATTAATTCACACATTCAACTAGTGAGGTCCATGTTGGAAACCTCCGGATGCCTATGATAATGTGGTTAACTTCTGTGGATAGGTCAGGTTTCCAAGGGAAATGAGAGAAGATCACGTATGGTATAGTAAGGTATGGTATACTTTATTGTCACGTACAGGTAGCGAAATTCATTCCTTGCATTTAACCCATCCCTCATGGGGTAGTGGGCAGCCACTGTACAGCGCCTGGGGACCAACTCCAGATCTGAACCAGTGTCACTGGTCTATGGCACTGCCTAAAGAACTTGTTTGAGGGTGGGGGAAAACAGCACAGAGAGGAAACCCACACACGTGGGGAGAACACATGGGGAGAACATGCAAAATCCACATAGAAAGACTGGGACAACCAGGGTTGGAACCCTTGACCTTCTAGCTGTGAGGCCAGAGTGCTATCCACTAGGCCACCATGCAGTATAATATGTTTAATGGATAAGTCTGATGATATTTTATATTTCACTTAATGTCAACAAATCCAATGAAAAGACTAAAACCAACAACAAATTGCTTCTACTACCAAGTGTTGCCTGTGTAGTCATACATAGGATGTAGACCATAAACCATCACTGTAGTCCAAAAGCTAAAAAAAACACATAAATGGGTGGCATGTTCCTTCATTACATTGAACATGGATTCTGTAGTCTGTTTAAAGTTTATTCCACATGCACAGTTCTGCTCTTAATATTCACTAATGTACCAAATCCGCAGCTGTAAATAGTCCCAAACAAATGCACAATTTACTCGTTTAAGTTATGTTTGTTATGTATATATATCGGAACACTTTTGATTTTGCCCCATTCATCATGAGCTGAACTCAGAGATCAAAGACTTACTCTTATGTACACAAAAGGCCTATTACTCTCAAATATTGTTCACAAATCTGTAAAAATCTGTGTGTGACAATCCTGCAGTCAGCATGCCAATTGCATGATCTCTCAAAACTTGACATCTGTGGGATTGTGCTGTGTGATGGAACTGCATATATATATTTTGAATGGCTCATGGATGATGATGAATGTCAGGTCAGGGAAGTTGAGAAGGGTGTATCTGCAGTCTATTACATGACCCTCTGAGATAACCTCCTAATTATTTTAACCCAAAACATCATCTTTTCTTAAACCTAACCAAATAACTTTGGTTCCTAAACCTTACCAAACTGCAATCATAGGCGTATCATGTGGTAGGTATATGTTCTGTAGTACAGTGCACCCTCAGATAGATTGGGGAATTCGGAAAGAATTGACAGATGGTCCTTTCATGGGATGTGTTGATAACAATGAAAATATCTCCTGTCTTATCCTATAGCACATGTAATACCTCCTCAATAAATGTTTTGCCTTTATATGACATCTGTGAATGCACTGTATTGAAAGAAGTGCCAAACAAAAGGACTGTTGGGGGTGATTAGTCTTCACCAGTCCAGTCCTATAACCGACAAGCTCTTTTAGTCCAAAAAAACCTTAGATATATTTCACTCCTGCCATTTACCAGTTTGGTCCACTAGAGGGTGATGCTCCCCTCAAAGAAAACTTATGTGACTGCGACTGCTTGGTATGCAGCTGCATCATCACCACAAACCCATAGTCCCGCAGCACCTCCCAAACCTCATCTCCCAAAGTCAGTGCGAGGAGCAGAGCATATACTACAGATGATGAGTCATGTGTTTCTATCGTGCTCGGGGCAGTTTAAGCAGCAGCGTGCACATCGGAGAGAACAGTTATCACTTTGTGTTTGACCACATTGAACTGATCATCTCTGGATTTGTGTGTTAGTTTCAAGCACAGACATACTCAACATAAAGGTTAATAAAGGCAAACTATTTCAAGGCTCATGTGCACTTCTTATTAATTGGGGTAATTTGCAGGTTTAACACCATGTTACGCACTCATATGTTAAATGTGTAACAAGTGTCCTAGTCATCTCTGGTACAAACAAACCTGAAAATAGAGCAGAGAAGCCTTGTATTGTCTCAGATCTCATGCATCTGTAGAAGCTTTTCACACTGCTCTTTGACCAGCACACATTTAAATTACTGTATTACTGAACTGACTATAAATGATATCCAGCTGATGTTCTTCTCAGGGGCAGCATTACAGAGTTATAGGATGAGAAAATACCTTTAACCAATATTTCTATATCAGAAAGAGTGCACATGTAACAAGGCAGAGTTATTGGGCTTGGCTTCTTTAGTGTTCTGGTGTTTAACGGCTGGGGGCATTTCTGTGGCCTATAGGATCTCAGGGCATCTGCTGCTCTCACAAAGCAGACCAGGACCCATCTGGTTAAAACGTACCACCACCACCCTCCTCTCGCTTTCCCCCCCATAATTCATCAGTCCAATCCGTCTCCTCTTTTCCTCTCTGGTCGTTCTCTATTATCAATCTGTTATTATTTTCCCGTCTGCTGCAATGTGTAAATATAAAAGCACATAAAGCATCACATGATACCATGTCATGAACATTTCATTACATATTTGCATATTTTTTCATGATTTAATACTGTTTCACACCTTTCAACAAGAGTGACTTACAGTGACAGAATGGAAAGTTGTCTTTCTAAGTAGAGAAGCAGATTGTGGAGAGGAAAAAAATGGAGCACTGAACATACCTAACATACAGAGAGGAAATGCAACAAACGTTCATTTCAGTGAATCTAACCTACATTTGAAAATAAAATATTCTATGTGACAGGCTGAAGATTGTTTCCATTAGAATACATCCTCCCATTTGACTGTATTCCTTCAGGCATTATTGTTTAAATGCAATTTATATTCTTGATTAAACTAGGGAAAGGAATTGGGATGGACTGTCACTATCTTGTTTGCCTGCTATAAAGTAAGGCCTTGGATCCAGAATTTAAATTAAAACTGAATGACTCTTTGCCCCTCTCTGCAGGTATTTCCCTTCCCTTTCATTGCCCATCTGGACATCTGGGAATAGGGGCAAAGAATTAGAAAAATATAACCAGAGACATAAATATGTATTAATGATTATGCAGAGCAATATTGTGGGCGGATTAAACATGCATCAATGTAAATGGGCAGTGACAAGCCTCAGCGATAAAATGGATTGACGATTGATGAAGTGAAAATAAGCTCTCAGTGTATGGATTAAGACAGATACATCTGTAGCTTCATTCATTTCCATCAAACGTGGCTCTACATTGTTGTTCTCCTGTCAGGCACTGAAAATAGCACCAAGACTTTCTGGGTGTGACTAGACCGCCGCTCAGCAGGGGCTCTCAGGAAACATGCAGACAGTGTATACCCATCACGCGAAATATGTGCAGTGTTTGCTGTACTAGAGATGATAAGAAAATTGTTGTGTGACAATGCAGAGCTGTTGTTCCTGCCCCCTCTTCCCACTGTGCTCCTTAATTAGAGTGTCTCTGGCTGTGGGGAGAACCCTGGCACAGCGCCTGCCTGCCTGTCTGCCTGCCTCCTCATCCTCTCACCCTCTGGTGCTAAAGTCAACCAATCACAGACATACCTGTCTTTTTGGGTGCAGGGCACGCTACTCTTCGTCTCCCTTCACTGTAATGAGGAATAACTCCACCAGACGTAGCCTACTTTTGCATACCTTTGAAGCTATTTTTTTGGATATCTTCACCCCAGTTTCCTCTTTTAATGCCGAAGTTGACAGAGATGAAGATTCTCTGGTTTCCCTGAATTAAAAAAATCTCTGTATCCAAATCATAAAGGGCACACAAGGATATGTTTCAGGCTGTGTTTCTATGTTAGGTAAATGGACAGGAGGAGGCTGAGGAAGCATCCGTCTCCACACACACTCTTTGTGTGACAGAATGTCAGCCCACATCGCTGACATGCTCATTCACTGTGCCTAAGGCTGTTAGCTTAAGAACAGTAAAGTGAAGGTGGGTGTGTGGGTGCTTGTGCTTCTGTGGCTTTTGTCTGTGTGCCCTTGACTGCATCTGTGCATACAGTATGTACGGATATGCACTAGTGAATACTTGAACATGTGTGTGTGTGTGTGTGTGTGTGCTTGTCGAGGCGGTTTCTCACATTCTGTTCTCTGATTCATAGCCGGGGCTGCATGGCTTTTTGTCTGCCTGATTTAGCAGAACAGACCCTCTGCTTTTCTTAGTAATGCTGACAGATTTACTGACTTGCTTCACCGACAGGACACAACAGCAGAGCTGGCATCTATTGGGGTCTTTGGCTGGGTTGTCAGCATCACAGATTGAACGCTCTGCTCAAGCTGTTCTTCATTAGTGACAGTCGAGCTTCTCCTTGATATGAGTATAGCAGCTCCATCATCTGTTCTCCGTGAGAGAGATTAAAGCAATGTCCAGTAATTACCTCTCCAAACTTAAATCAGGAGTAGTGTTGTTGTCCATTTCACACACAATACCCCCTGTTATAGTCTCATCCATGAAACTACATAACAGGCTGTGCAGCAACATGAAAATATTCAACAAAAGCTGAACAAAAAAACCCTGCAAATACAGTGTAGGAAATATTTTCTGTGTCCACTGAGGGATGCCAAACTCCTTTGTTGTCCTTCATGTCTGCATCCTCAGCCTTGGGCATCCACACTCAGACTGCCTCATGTAAGAGCAATTAGCTGTGGCTGTCATGGCAACTGGCATGACCTTTCTATTATTTCACAAACGATAATCTCTGATAAGGTTTGTCATTCTTCTGAACAACTTCAACAGCTGTCTGGGACCTCTCTCCCATTTGTGGAAGTTTTGTTTCTTTGCATTAATTTGTTACAAAAAAAACTGCCAGAAATGTGTCTGTATGTCTCTGCAGGTATTAACAGAATCTTTTAAGTTATATTGTGAATTTCAGTGAGTTTTAATGTGGCCTGGTGAACTTTACATGGGAAGGTTGTATCCAGTGGCACCTCTACTGTATGTGAGCCCCACTGAGACTTTGGAGGCACCAGTTACATTGTACTGTTAAAGTGGGAATTAGCCCTTTAATCTCTTCAATATGATAGAAATCTCAGTTTGGCATTACACAAGTTCAAGTGAATGGAAAGTCAAAACTACAAATGCAAATAGATATCTAATAAATTATGAGTGTGGATTTTGTCACCATTTTGTTTTAAAATATTCTATTTTGATGTTTTCAATTTTAAACATATAAATTTATATGTGTAGCTAGCATGAAGAGGTAAAAAGATTTCATTGTGCAACCCTGTGTTGTAAAATGACAAATAAATGAACCTTGATACCTTGAATTGGTGTCAACCACTTGTTTTCAAAAGAATTGCCAAATTGCAGACATCACAGAAAAATCATTAATATATAAACAAGTGAGCTCAGGCATGAGCTTTTAAGGATTCACTTTGAATATACAGTGCAAATATATATACAGACCAGCTCAAGAAGAATGCTTGCACAATTGTAGATTGTATATTGATGTACCAAAGAGCAGAACTATCAGACAAGGAATACCAATCTCTGAAGAGTGTTTTTTACATGTCTCAATGTTAAGTGTGTGAAGGAGGGAGAATTCTTGCGGTTATGAAGGCAGGCACTTTGCCTCACCTGTGGTTTGTTGTAGTGTGATGTGTTGAGATGCCACCCTTCCAGAGTGCTAAGCAGGAGTTCTTACAATTAGCAAATGGAACAGCTGCACCTTGTGGCAACAAACAGCTCACTCAGCAGTTTGGGCTCTGAATTATGAGAGTAAACAGAAAGCTTAATCATGTCAGATAATTATAGCAAGAATGTTATGTGAGTAACCATTCCTGCTACAGTGTGTTCTCGAAACATAAGGCAATGTGAGTCATAAGATAGTTTCATATTCATAGCCCCTTTTCAGAAAAAAATTGGTCAGGTTATCCTAGTGCAGCAACAGACTGAAAAAATTCTGAAATTCAAGCCTTACCAGCAAATATGGCCTACCTATCACAAATTGAAAATGATTAGGGAATCTTGAGAGAAGCTTAAAGCTTATCATTGGGGAAATCATTTTCAAATACAAGTCCTTGGCATACACACTGTATATGTCTATCTCAACAGCAAAAAGCATTGATGGTTAATTTCATAATTTGAAGATTGAAAATATTGTTTTAAACCAAATATGACAAAACAATTATGAAATAATAGGATAATGTACAGTACTATGATGTAACACATTATTTAAACACATTGTAGATCTATGAATATTTGGTCTCGACACAAGAGCTCTTTACATCATCAACAGTCATCTTCGTAATTAGAGGAAGATGAAGACTAAGGAGAGAGTGGGAATTAAATATTGTCAGTGTGGCATCCTGATTCCTGTCACAAAGCCTTCTACAGTCAGCATCAAGGCAGGAAGGATAGCAACTGGGGGAAAAATGCATATTTACTTATCAAAGACGCCCCCCAAGCAGCTCTGAATCAAAAACTTAGAGTATGTGAGTCAAAGGGAAGAGGAAGAAGAAACAGAGGAAACAGAAGAAACAGCTTTGGGAGGGAGGACACAGACAGAGGGCGGATGAAAATCCTCCACAGGAATATCTTTGGAACTGATGTGTTGCATAGTAACAGACTGCATTCCAGTATCTAGACCATGCATTGATTAATTCATGGTCTAATTTACCTCAAAGTACTTTCTTTTCCACCTTTTAAAAGGTGAAGGCGCACACCCAAACCAGAGAACCTTTATTTATGAAGGCATTGGGCTTGATGGTTGATACTTGAATGAGTAGGGAGAGAGTAATGGAAAGGTAGGAACATCAAACAGGATCATTGATGTGCACTGTCCTTAATCTCTAAAATATTTTCCTCTTTAAAACCTCTCTATTTAAGAACAATACATCTCATGCAGTTCAATTTTCATCTTTAGCACTATAGATCCACAACTTGATTCAATGAGCTGAAAAATGTAGCGAAGACACTTTAATCTCACTGTTCCAAAGAGGTTATTTCAAAAATGTTTATGCATGGGCACAAGTTGAAAGGTGACGAGAAGTAATCCATGAGTTCAATAAAGAATGCAGAACAAAAAGACGTCCGATTTGACATGAAACCGCCTACCACTGCTGTGCTAAACCACGCTGCTTGGGAGTGACGTTGCACTTGGCAGGTCTCTCTTACCTGTGAATCTGCAGGTCATGGTGAAGTTTCATTGTTTTGTAACAAATTGCTGAATTTTGCATTTGCATAATTTTAAATTTTAAATAAAAGACAGGCAAAGTCAATGGTGGCAGATGCTGGCGCAGGTGTGACAGTTCCAAAGACGGTAGGTAGTTAGAAATGTCATGACCTGACCTGACACCAGTATAAAGATGAATGTCTGCTAATTGTGTTCCTCTCCCTTGAACACAGTGGAGGCTGCATGGATGTGCAGGTTGGCAGTGAGCTTAAAGCCATAGCCACCCAGACTTTGGCATGCAGGATTAATTTTTACAGAGTTCATCAACTTTACGTATGCACCCTTTATTCGTCTATAAAAAAAAAATTTTAAACGTAGGAAACATGCTTTTATCACAGATGTGCTACCTGTTGTCATGACAACATATCCCTGCACTGGCATTGTTGCAGATCAGTACATCAAATGCCAGTTAAACAATTACACTGATAACAAAGCCTTGCTTGCCTTGTCAGGAAGGCCATATGAGCCTCTGTTGTGTTTCCTCATAGGTTCTCTGTTTGATCCTCACATTCTCGGTGCAACTTGCCTCGTTTCAGTGGATTCTTCCTGCCAGCAAAGACTTCTTCCCAATACAGTGCTTATGTAATCCGCATTGGCTCTATGCTTCAGTTCCCCCTTTGAGTATGTACATGCAAGAACATCCCTCCAGTGTGTGTATTCTCAGTGCTTTTACAGCTCCCCTGTCACTAAGGATCAATGTCATTGCTTGGCTCAGCGTCTCTCTTAGATCCCCCCCCTAACACTCCAGTGTCCGTATCTGTTGCAGCATGTCAAACATATAGCCTTTCTCTTCAAAGTCCACTTCATTTTGAAGTGAAATTGAGATGAGGCTTCGACTTAAAAGCTATCGAGCTATTCAAGATAGGAAACTCTGCCCCCTCCCCGGCCTTTGCTCACTCCCCATCTCCTTATTTCTTTGCGGCAGTGCGGCAGTGCTTTTGCACCTGACCACTGAGTAAAAAAAAAGTAAAATGATGGTGTTGAAACACAGCAGAGACACAATGTGTATTTAGGTGTAATTATGGAGTAATTATCACTGCTGTGCTCTCAGTCTGCTGCAGCTGACCTAATCTAGCATTTTAATCAGCATGAAGGACAAAGCATTGGGCCCTGCTCATTTCTCAACTGGTGCAGCTGAGGGGACGCCGCTTATGGCCACTGTACTTGATGTTTCCATGTTAATTTGGCTTGTGCAGACACACGCAGGATGTGGCCCATAGCCAAATCCACTGTGTGTGTTTCTCTATGTGTGTTTGTGTGTGTTGAGGGTACAGCGCAGTGATCCTCCTCACCCTCTCTTGCTCAGACAGTGTTACATTGTGCACAGCAGAGCATGCCTCTTTTTTTGTGTGTGCCCAGTGATCACAAAGGAGGGGCACAGAGCATGTGAATAATGTGTGTTTGTCTACTGTGTTTATGTTGTGGATGTACAGTTTGAAGAGACATCCTCCGTATAAAACATGCACAATAGAGTTGCCAACACAACCTAAGACACAAACATGCTCCTAAATATACAGGGACAGTTATTATTAATGTTTATTTGTAATGAATTATTTACAAAACTAAACAAATATTTGATGTATGCACTTTTCATCTGCTGTCATATTATGTTCAAATTAAAACATATATATCATGCATTAAGCACTTAAACTTGGTACAGGGCGCCTTATGCTAAATCATGCACAACATGACATCCCTTTTATTATATGAACAAGACTAAAATATACGCATTTGGATTGGTCATTTAATGTAAACAAGATTGAGGAAATTTGCTCATTTGGCAAACACGAGTAAGTAAAAATTAACTACAGGCAATGCTCGCAAACACAGTG
Source organism: Lepomis gibbosus (assembly GCA_029875015.1). Classification (NCBI taxonomy): domain Eukaryota; kingdom Metazoa; phylum Chordata; class Actinopteri; order Centrarchiformes; family Centrarchidae; genus Lepomis; species Lepomis gibbosus. The sequence goes on along the minus strand of JAPMOB010057472.1, from coordinate 5,083 downwards.
TACAAGGATTAGAATAAACTGTAGAAACACAACCAATTTGTATGACTTGTGTCACGTTTTGGGCCCACTCTGGTTAAAGAATAACAATGTGCCACAAAACAACACAGCGATTTCTGTATTTCTTTTTTAAAAAACAACATTCGGTTTCAGAGGAACAAATTGTGCTTTCCCACTGTGGCCACAGGGAACATTAAACAATTGCTCACATTTGACTGAGCTCATTGGTGGTGCTGCCAGGGAAACACAAGGTCAAGAGAGAGCTCTGGGGGAGCCGTAGGTTTAGCCACAGGCGGGAGTTGAGGGTCAGGGGTCACACAGAGAGGTGGGGGTGGTGGATGAGCTGCAACATAGTTTTTAGTCCCAGCTGGTACTGAAGATACAGAAGGAAGATCTGTTCAGGTGGACAGTTACTGGTGCTGCGTGTAAATTGACGACAGAGCTGATGCGTTTGTAAAGTGAGGATTTTATCAACAAGTACAATACAGTAAAGAGAATATGTTCGGTTTCTCATGAATACATGGACACTCATCTCTAAACCTCAGTCCATTATTTGTGAGCTTGTGAATTTGAAAAGAACATCTTTTTAAATTTATTTTGATTTTACTTCCAGCCTTTGGAGGAGCTTGTAAAGAGATTATGAGGATAAAAGGCATAATGGGAATGCGGTGATCATGTTGCGTTAAATCCTATTATGCTAACCCTTTTTTGAGAGCCAAACAGGCTGAATTGGGAATTGATGGGTTTGGATATTCTGGCCCTGCCCTGCACTGCGGCAGAGGCAGAGAATCTGGTGTCTGTGTGTCTGAGTGAGAGCGAGAGAGAGAGAGACGGAGCACACACTGCAGGACCCGACACCTCATCACACCTCATCAGTAATCAAAGATTAGCGCGTATCTGCACAGATGTGTGTGGATGGATCGCTGTGACATTTATGAGCTCAGTTTTATTTTCAAGATGACAACATGGTAGATTTGAATCTGCCTGCATGCAAACTGAGAGCATAAAGTGGCATGTTAGCTCTGGACTGTGCTGTTGTGTTGTTACGTCCTTGCACCCCGAGGACCCAGATAAAATTATCTGGTCCTTGTGATAAAATTACACAACAGCACTGAGGGCTGTCCACTCAGTGCTGCATCACCCTTTGTACATCGCCATCCAGATCTGCTAAAAAAATGTCTTGTCCAGCCTGAACACTGACTCATTGTGCTAATCGTTTTTGGTCACACATACCTTTGAACTAGAATACAATCACTATAACTACAATGAAAAGGAGAATGCCTATTTGTGCATCTTCCATCATCAATCTAGATTTTAATGAATGGATTTAAATGTCACCAGGGAGATAATGATGTTCATTTTGCGATGTGGATTGATAGTCAGATTAGTTAAACGTGTGTGAATCAGAATCAATCAACTGTGTTTTACAGCCTGTTAAATTAGCTTTGTGTGGGTAAAATGCCCTCTCTCTCTCCAGCTTTTGTCCATGGCAACACAGTAATCCTGGGTCAAAGTGACCCTATGTTTATGTTGGAGACAAAGAACTTTTCTAAGGTGGCTGTGTATGGCAAAGTCTTAACAAAATGGCCGGGTTGATCCTGAAAGCTCACTGGACTGTGCCATGATGCCACTTCTCCTTACCCAAGCCCTCGAGGTACAAGCTACAGCTGAGTGGGCAATTGAACTCTCCGTGCCTGTCCAGATGTTGGCCTAATTTAGTACGACTAGCAGCGTATGTGGCCCATTTACATGTCCTCACACCCAGTGTGTGTGCCTGCATGTGTACAATGTCAGCCACTACCTCAGGTGCTACCCTACTGACATCCCATGATTCATTTTGTTTTTAGCAGCAGAGTATCATGTTTGTTTTTTTAGAAAAAGCAGCAAGAGTTTTGTTGTATGAGTTCCAAAGTGGCGACTGCTCAGGTTTGTCGTCCTCACACCAGTTTCTTAATGTTTCAGTGCATTTTGATGAGAATGTTGAAAACACATCTTAGATGATTGGTTACTGTGGTACCTGTAAAAGTTCAGTACCTGTTCAACACGACACTATATGAGCAAAAAGAACATAAGCAAAAAGTTTGCTTTATCACATAATTTGGTGTCATACTAAAGCACTGCTTCTCCCAGGCGTCTAAATGTATTTGCAATAAGGTGCCCTTTTCTGTTTATATTTATATCACCATAAAATAAATCTCTTTTGATTTTATTACCATATAATAAATGACCAAAAGTCATTTCCAACAAAACCCACTGTACACTACCTACTCAGCACCAAGCAGCAGATGGACACCGTTAACTACAAGCTGGTGAACACAGTGGAGCATTTCTAAGCTAAAGATTAAGATGTTTCACTCAGGAGTTTGTCGAGAGCAAAACAGAGATAAAAGAAAGTGAATACTAATCGGGTGGACAAAAAACAATTCCAAACGAAAGCTAATGCAGCTCCACATGTGCTGCATGTGTAAATAAGAAACTGGTTGAAGATATGTTTAACATTACCTTAGTTCTCTTCCACTGTTGACTCTGCTTTGTAGACAGCCCTGTAGCACTGGAAGAAGAGGCAAGGTGAGGGCACATAGGCTGGTTGGCCTGGTGGCACCTCTGCCACATTCTGTGGCATCAGGCCAGTTTCAGACACCTCTGCAGCTGGCAGCGACCAGATGTGGTGTGTTTGAAGACAGATGAGAGAAGCAGCTTTGTGCATCTTTTGAAGAGACAGAGAAGCTGTGACGATTTCCAACAATCTGCAAGGATGAATGTGAGCCAAGTGCTTGCTTGCTAGCAGAGTAGATATTTTCCTTTGTAAGTGGTGGATATCAAACCTTTCCTGTCTATCATCCTTATCATGCTTATCATGCTGTCAATTACACATCTGACTGACATGGTTTTCTTTTTTCAGTCTGTGATAATATTTCACTGATCATTAGTGACTATGATCTTAGTGCAGGGTTGAGGTAATAGAAAATAACAGTAATCCCCCATACTTCATGATCTAAATTTGCTCTATCCTTAATGGAACATGCTCTGCATGTCTGCAGTGACACAGAGCCTGTTAAAGGAATTATTAGCACTGATAGAGCGGAAAAGATAAGCACCTCACTTCCTACAGAGATGATTGAAGTGAGACATTACTGAAGACATCTGTTCACTTTCATTATTACACTTTCAGAAGTATGTGATCGGAAAAATTAAAACATTTGATTGGCATCATTTTTACTTTTTTAAACATGTGTAAAGCTTTTTGATCAAGGCTATGTGACTTTGATGAAAGTGTAAATTTAATATCAGCATATAATGATGTGTATAAAACCTGAAGCTAAGAGAACTGGAGGACAGTCAATGCCGTGATCGCAGCCAACGGTATGTTAATCGACCACCACAAGTTTGGCAAGTAAACAAACGCTCATCTTTTCATAATGAGTGACAGTCGGAGTTAACCTCCGGTAGGTTGTGCTTAAAGCAAGAAGCAAGCTAACGTGAGATGGCCAGTGCTGAGCTAACCATGTTTACTTACCACATGTAACGTTAACCTATTTTGCATTCAGCGCTTCATTTGGGGTCTTGTTGTATGAAGTTTTAAAGCAAAAGTTAATGATGAAAGGCACAGCAGCTGCCGGTGTTTGTTGTCCTCTCTCACGTGAGGCCGCGCGCAGCAGATACTATGTGTTAAGTTGTCAGGTTACAGGTAACGCAGAAAGGGGAATAACAGCAAGCTCATTGTTCACGAGCCCCGCACCTTGAGGCAGAGGGAAGTCTGTCGAGGACGAGTCTCAATTCGAGTCTGAAGTCACTGCGTGCGATTTAAGTTGGACCCAAGTCTGAGTCCCCATCTCTGAGATATAAACAAAAACATAATTGACCCTTCGCTAACACATGCCCTGAGCATGCAGCTGGCCACAGCGTAGGACTCGCTCCAACTGAGGTCCGACACTTTTATGGCTGCGCTCCATTGACTCTAAAGCAAAAGGAGTCGTTTACTAGCTTTTTTTGCTGTATTTTCCCAAAATTGGGTGAAACACTGGCGCACTTGTAATAATTATGTTCGCTAACCAGAGAGGTTGAAAGGAAAAGTATGATGTATTCTCTTTCCAAAACCTAAAATAAATCCAGACTGTGGATTGCTTCTAATGTAAGTTAGCTAATGCCAGAGGGCTCTGGTTAACTCTAGCTAACTTACAACTGAATGTAATGTTATATAAACCTACTGCATTTGCATTTTTAATTATTGTAAAAGTGAATAGAGACCTACCCAGCTTTACATGAACAGTGTTGATACTTAATATCGCTGTCTTTTGTCTCAGTCGTCAGGGGTTGCAGTGGTTTACTTTTAATGTGTGATTGGTAGGCTTAGCTTCTATCTTTCATTTTTTTTTGTTAGTTTGAGTCAGTTTGACAGCCTAAATACAGCCTTCAAATGTTTAATGCAACTGCAAAACTGTCTGCTTCTTTCTGAGATCGCTTTTCCAACAAATTTGACGATATTTCTCCAGGAAGTGCAGCAATAGACAGTGGGAGCACCTTGATAAAAGTCCGACAGGTCCAACAGTCTGTCGGACTTAGCAACAGTAACTAAGGGGGCGTGGCTTAGCAAAGGGTCAATTAATGTCACCCAAAGGCTTAACCACCACCAGTAAATATTTGACTACTTCTGATAACACCGTGAAAAAAGGTTTTTCAGTAATGAACTGTTAAAGATTTAACTGTTGCTGTAAATGACAAGAGAATGACAATTCAAGGGTGCCGGACAGGGCAAGCTTTATTTAACACAGCAAAAAACGAAAAAGTCAAGTTTTCAAAATAGATTTTAAAGAAATGTACATGTCAATCAAAAAAGGCAAAAAAAAGCTGCCAAATAAATATTCACATCAACAACAATATTTTCATGTGACATCCTTGAAGATGTCTTACAATGATTATAAAACAAGAGACAGTATGTACAATCATACAACTTCAATAGGACATGCGTAGGAGTTTGACTGCACCATTGTACCACACACTGACTACAACACAAAGGCTGCGTATTAACTGACAAGGTCTGTGAGCCACCCATCTATTTCATCTTCAGAGGGCCTGGCATCAGCTC
>JAPMOB010057387.1:0-19832 GCA_029875015.1 Lepomis gibbosus | reverse complement strand
CTTCAAAGCCCACTGTCATCTGATTGGCCATTGTCTTATGTGTTTACCTAGGGCAAGTTCAATCTGAAAACATTTTGCACGGTTTGCAACATTTTCGGATTGAACGACATGTTTCCTTGCAACATTGCGCAACATTCTGCAAGCTTCGAGGTATGTTTTCTCACATTTGGTGGGCGTATCTCAGGTGTTACCTAATCACCTGCGACAAGTTTGCACAATGGTGTTAAAAAAGCATGAAAATTCAGTGCGCTTGCGTACACAGCAGGGTCTTTCAGAGAACCACTGTTTCCGCTGACAAAAACATTTTGCTACATTTGTCTGCACTGAACTCAGCCCAGGTTCAGGGATGGGGCTGCATGTTCTTTTATAGGCATGGCCAGCAGTCTCTGCCTGGAGCAAATGACCATATATTGAAATCCAGCTCGGAATAACATCATACCCAGTCGTTAGTAGAAAAAACAGTTTAAAAAAGAGCATTCAGAACAGGGGGATATCTGATGTTTTGGCTCACAGGAATTTCTTTTACCTCATTATTTAAAGCTTTGGCCATGTTTAACATGAACATCTGACATTGTAACCTTATAGATATGCCAGAAAATCTGAAAAAGGATAATAGGTCCCCTTTAATATCACAGTTAACATGAAATACAGATGCACCTTACTAACCGAGCTAGCTAGCTTCACCCTCTTCTGTCACTTCTGGTTCCAAAAGGCCAAGATGGTGATGGCCAAAATGCCAAATGTGAGGCTTCAAAACGGTAGTCCACAAACGAATGGGTGACGTCACTGTGGCTCCGTCCACTTCTTTGCTACAGTCTATGGTGGAGACCAAATAAGCTGTTATAGGAGAGAAAATATTGGACTTGCCCAGAAAAATGACTATGATTCATTCATTCAGGCATTCATTCATTCATTCATGAATCCTTTGCTCTGGATTAGCTGGATGTGAAAGGTAATTATTTGTTAAAACATTAGTTATAAAGTCCCATTATGAAATGTCTGACATTGGGAACTTCTAGTGGTAGTGTCAAAAAGACACTGTGGATGACAGAAAGACACAAATGTATACCACTAGCTACCTACCTATTTAGTGAAGGTGGACACATAAAAGGGTTAACTGTGTTTAGATTACCCCTCAAAATTATCTGCTTGTTGTTGCATTTCAGTTTGTGGTTTGAACTGCCTTTTCCTTTTTGGACAGTAATTGGGACATATATAAATACATTAATTTTTGTAAGAAACTTGCTTTTGCTGAAATGGTCAGGTCTGAAACACATCAGTACATGAGCAGTGAAGGCAGTGTGGACTGAGACACGCTCTGTCTTGGCTTTAGAAAGAGAACATTGTCTGGGCAGGAAAGAGCATGATACCACTGACACTGCTCACTCTCTCAGCACCTCCAGGTATTTGATTATCTCAGTAGCAACCTGCACAGTGATGACCCCCATTACCTAACTGACACACAGGTCAGGCACATATTTCGTCAAATAAAATGTACTTCCTGACGATCTCACACACAAGGCCACAGAAAATGTGGAGAGGCAGGAAGAGGGTCCTTGATTACAATGGACCATCTGTGCATCTATTAGTTCAAACAAGAGCTGCACTGATACTGTATCATCCCCCACAGGTTTCTGTATGGAGATAAATAATATTTCTGAAATATTTATTTGCCTTTTGGGTCATTGAATGCGGTGCTGAATTGCAACTGATTTCCCCCGCCACTTTACTCTGCTCTCCAATCTTTCACATAGTTAATCTACAACTAAATTCTGTAATCAAAGGTTGTATAAGCATATAAAGATTTCTAATGATACACATCTTTATCTTGACTGTTATGCAAAGGGTTATTGCTACATGATTTTTGACATAACTTATAGATGCAATGGCGTGTTCCTCTGAGGACCTGATGGCTAATTTGGATACATTTTACAATACATGTTCATGGTGTACATACCATTGGAGTTAATAGTGATATTATCCAATAAGGCTTTATAAGATGATATTTTTTACATAAACACCTGATAAACTAATTTAATAACAAGACCAAGATGTGTACTAAGCAGGGCATTTTACATTTCAGTTACCTTAAACATATCTTTTGCATTTATGAACAGCAAGTTTTTGTTTCTTGACTTGACTTACAGTAATATATGCTGATACGATATGTCTCTAAATAGCAAATATTGGCAGATATATCAGCCCGTCTGTGTTATTGGTTTGGCTTTAGTACAGACAAATGTCTCTTCTTTTTTCGAGGAATTTCGAGCAGACTACACACTGCAAGACATTGTATCTGTCATCTCAAGGTTGATATTTCATGCTTTGTTTCCAGTGGAGTTACCAACAACTACTACGGAGATTTGGCAAATCAACCAGAACAGAAACCTTCAGGATTACCACTTTGATCTAACTACAGACAGTGAAAACTTCACTTAGATTTCCCACATGACTGGTCAGGTTGAATTCTTTACACCTGCAGTGTCGCCCCATTTATGAAATATGGGCCACGCTGGATACTTCTGGGGATCTGGAGCAACAACATGCTGGCTTGTATTTGGTCAGACCTGTGAAGGTGGTGTCTGTGATCAAGAGCTGATTATGTTCATGTGAGAAAATGTCTCTTCCATTACCATTTCATCTGACATGTCTACAGGTGTGAGGCTTTGCCATGTGCAGTAGAACTAGGGTGCAATAGTTCATCAAATGCCAACAATTCTATGTGTCTCCCTCTGTTGGCCCTTGAGGTATACATTGTAAATCTATAAGAAACCATGTCTAGATACTGGCATCATTTCAGGCAGTTCATTTTCAAGACCAGTACTTGTGTTAATGAGAGCAAGACCCCCTGAGAAAAATAGAAAGTGTGATTTTGTGGATGTCAAAAACTGTAATTTCTCAACTATGAACATAATTTTAATAGTGGTATTTTTCACCCCGTTTCCCTTGGCAAAGTAGAAGCGTGACTGAGTATGTCTGTGTCATTTGGCCATGTGGGTGTTTTGGAATAGAGTGCAAGCCTTCACATATCTTGCAGGTTATTTTTTCATTCATTCAACTGTGTTAAGGAAATGGAAACACATTCCATACATCAGTTATGTTTCGCTCATAATAATAATAATAAAAAATAAAAACAATTGAAAATGGCCCTCCACGGTTTACAAAGGATGACGATTCTCCTGAACTGTAAAATGAAGTAATTCTCGTCTGCTTGTCATCTTAATGGTTAAGAAGACCTTTCTGTTCAGCTCAGTTTGTTTGTTTTGTATCCATGTTAGTTCCCCATTCATCATTCGTCAAACAAAAGATTAAGCGATTCTGTATATCATACTATTCCATGCTTCACAATAGTCACACCCAATTAAACTGCTTAAGGTTTTCCATGCTCTGACTAATGTTGCAGCAAATATTAGACTTGCAGAAAAAAACATACCAACCTTGATGCCAACTAAACATTACTTTTCATTAATGTTTTCAATTTCAACATTAATGACAACATTGTCCCAACATTGTCAGTTGGAACCTTCACTGGAGACTATAGGGAGTACTGTCACTGCAGATAAATAAATTAAACTCAACCATCATTTTTTTGATACTTTTGAACTACAATTTATCAAACACAAACATATATTATTCTGTTTTCTGTTGCTGTATTTTTTAAGTAAACATGGACTTAAATATTTTCAATATGGAGTCAACTGTATAGTGGCCTATAGAGACTTGAAATACAGATCTTCAACAAAGCGAACTGAAGCCATGGCCCCTACATCAGGCGCTCAACAGAAGTCAGTAGCACCCTCCCACACCTGGCAGAAACAGGCCTTCCTGTTGACTCTCCTCTTCCTCCTCCCACTGGCAGCAGGGCAGGCGGTAATTAATTTCCACATTTTAACTGGGAGGCAAAACGCTAGCGTCCTGGGACTGAGGCGCGTGCCACCAGCCTACATTCAGGATTCAAGGGATTAGGATAATTAGCCCCCGGAAGAGTGGGCAGACAGATGGAGAGAGGAGATGGTGGCACCTTGTGGCTGGGGAGGCTGATCCCTCCTGTTCTATCATTTCCTCTAGCTTATGGAAGCAAAGAAGCTGTAAACAATAGTTTTCTAACCGAGAAAGAGTAAAAAAAAAAGAAAACATCTAAACACAAACAGATTGCCAAATACTTTTGCCTCAGGATAATCCATCTGACATGTCTTTTTTTGTCATACAGCACATAGTTCTAGAAACATTTCAAACTGGATTCCTCTGTGAGGTATCATGCTAACTTGTTGCAAACATACAAGGGAGAATGTGAGCACGTGATATGTTTTTGTGAGAGTTTATAGGCTCAAATGTAAGCAAACCCTGTTATTTCTCAAAATGGGTGCCTGCTAATGTGTGTGATGGTTGGGCAGGGGCGTTTTGACAGCAGCTCTGCTCTGTGATCTGTTCTGCCTCCAGGATCTCTCAGTCACTTAATGAAAAAGAGAGTGGACTTGTTGCAAGTCACTGATGCAGAAAACAGATTAACTCAGCTGAGCTGTACTTGCCCAATATCATGTACAACAAAAGCATCACCTCAAGTGGTGGGCATGAGGGGAGAAAGCACAAGAGGGATGAAGGGCCGGGAGAGAAGATGATGCTAGGAATGTATTGCAGAATGTATGACTGTATACTGGGATTAGTTAATACAGAGTATCTCACATGAAATTGCTCCACTCTTACACAAGACATTACAACAAACTCTTCACATTTGTAAAATACAAACTTCTCCCAAGTAATAATTTGCTCAGAATCATTAATTTAGACAACACAATTGAGTGAAATATGTTCATATCATTATAACAAATGATATAAAGGCATAATAAAATTATAGATTATTTCCATAACAAGCACATAATAATGATAAAACGATTACGCAATGCATTCAATCAGCAGAAGACTAAGATACAACTATTACTAAAACATTATACAAGCTGTAAACACAACAGTTTTGATAGTTAGTAAAATCTAATATGGGTATTTGCTCTTATATTCCAACTGCGGTTTGGTCAATTAAAAGACAGGGCATAAATAAGACATTTATAAATTGATTTGACATCTACTAAAACTAAAAGAAAAAGTGTTAAAAGGTATTTCAATTCAGCTTATGTCCTTTTCTGTGATCTTGGCATTTGCCCTCATTGTCAAGCAACATAATCTGGCTACTGTAACAAGCACTCCGTTTAACTACATCAAAGTAACATTGGTCCATTTCAGCTATGTTAAATGTCTACACCTCTGTTTCATAGAAATAGTTTCATGTTCCAAAACAAATCAAAAAGCAGATTGTTTAATTATGTCTCGGTTAGGACAGTATTAGCATTGCTAATGTTATATTAGCATAAAGAAAACAAAATCATCTAGGGCTAACTTTAAGTTGCCACTTTGGCTGATTTGCTCCACTTATGTTGTTATAGTCAGCCCCAACCTCAGTAACATAAGTGGAATGTTACCACCTAACATTACATCCAAATAGTGATGGCTCAAATAGTAAATCAGTGTTTACAGTGTAACACTACTGTACGAGATTCCTATGGCATGCACTTGCCAAGCACAGAAGCCGGGAGTCCTTCTACATAAATGATTTTTAGATATAAGGAATAATAAACACACATACACACACTCTCACGCACACAATCCTTGCCTTTGCCTTTAAATTCTCCTTCAGCATACTGTAGCAGTATGACTGACAAAACTAATGTTACATGCCTCCCAACATGTGTATGCCTTAATGATTTCTAGCTCTGGCTGACAGCTTCAGCCAAATCTTTCCTCCCCAAGTGTGTTTTGGTGCTTTTTTGCTCCCTCTCCTCATGAGAAGCACAGGGAAAAATAAGTGACAGTTAGCTCCGGAGACTCCAGCGCAGTGGTGCACTATGTCTGAGGCTGGCATCTGACAGACCACAATAGGGGGCCTGCAATTGTGAATAGGCTCGTCTACTGAGGGGGGCTGGCTGTAAAGGAGGGGAGCCAGCAGTACAGTGAAGGCTTTTGACAGGTAGACAGCAGGTGTGAGTAAAAAAGGATATACTTGTTCATTTTGCAGAGTGGGGCTGTATCACTCCAAGTGTTTCTGATATAATGTTTTTTAATCCGTGTGCTGTTTGTAAAACTGTAGCCTTGAGATTTGTGGACTGTGGTTAGTCTCTCTACTTCGTTTCATTGAAGCTAATAAATCCATCTATTCTTCCTGTTCCAGTGGTGTGCTTTGACGATTTCAAGTTGCACTTTTAAATGTCAAAGTACGGGTTTGTTGTTCAACAGTAATTGTAGCAACCTGGTGCAATAGCTCTCTCAGTCTTTCGGCTGTATTGGAAAAAGCAGTGAATCAAAAACTGCCTTTGAGGTCACTTCATTTAAGTGCTACTGTTTCCATTCGGTAGACTCTCAGAGTAATAATTAGTGTTCAATCTGGAGTTAACAGCTTCACATGAATTAATTCCTGTCCAACTTTACTCTTAATCAAGTTGACCTTCAGTTTGAATTTAATTCACAAGTATGGCAGCTGCTTCAGTGTAAAATAGCACTTTATTGTGAGTCTCACAAATGCAATGTTTATTTTGAAAGACGTGGCGGCAAGGATTATGTGTTGACTCATTTCCAGTAAGGTTATGTCTCATAAATACATTGTTCTTTGATTTGTACAACAATGCTAAACATGTAATTAATATCCACTCTCTTTACGCGCGGGGTAAATGCTGACCCGAGCATTTTCTCGTCTTAATTTTGTTATGCATGAATGCTCTCAAAGGCAAATAAAATCTGCTGTAGGTGCCACATTTCATACAGTAAGTTCACAACAGATATTAAGGCTAAATGTGGGTCACCAGAAGGAGAGAGAGGCGGGTGCTGAGCAAGCTTAATTGCTTTGTATCTCCTAAAGTTTGAATGGGAAGAAGGTAAAAGTGTGCTCCAAGTGCACACTAGATTTAAGTCAGATAAGCTACAGGAAAACTTGGCAACTCTAGATATTATTAGAGCATGTGGCAAAACACGATCATTTAAAATCCTGTGTAACATACCAATCATAAATCTCTTCTAGGGAGATGAGCAACATCTAGAGCACATGTATCATTTTCTTATGCTCCAGTCTAAACTTAGCTTTTTTCATCTTTTGGGAAATGCATACAGACTGGTTCTTTGTCGTAACAACAACACCTGGCAGAAACAAGATAAACCCTGTACATTTTGCACAGTAGACCATAGCTTGAAAGAAGAATAATTATGTCCAAATTACCTGGTAAGCAATCATTTAATTCTCCTTGTCATATTGAATAAGGATTAATTTGCAGGCAAATATTACAGAGTGAATTATTGAATAACTCATCTCCCAAGCCAAATTAATCTTGAAGATTGATGGTGTGGATGTAACCTGTGATCGGAGCAACATATTTCATGAGTCATCGGTGGCCTGCTACGCATTCACAAGGGCATTACCGAGTGATGACTTGATTTCGACTGACTGTCCCCATTTGAATCCAGGTTATATAAACAAACAGTAGACGTCAGTTTGGGAGTAGACCGAATTATGATTGCATAGTCACTCAGCTTTTTAATTAAGTCTGTTAACGGATTATGACAGTGCCTCAAACATTACACATCACATGTAATGAGTCATGAACCATTCCCTCCTGATTCCTTCAGACACCCAAAATGATTTAGTGCAGTGTCCTTTAAGAGTTGACAGAGAGGCTCCCTTGATGTTTGGGATCTGGACTCGGTGATGCACAACAGTTATGCAGCTGTACAACTTGATTTTCTGCAGTCTGCCATACCCCCTCAGGAAACTGTAACGGGATATTATGGACAAGGTAAAGCAGTTCATATTTAAGTTTCTTCAAACATCTTAGTGCTTCAGGCTGTCTCTGCTTTGAATAGCAAAGTAAGTCCTCGACTCCATCCACTCACTGGCTTTGCACTGTGTCTTCTTTCACGTTTCAAGTTCTGCCGTTGGAGTCACTGTTATTAACCTAGTGCTGTGTGAAAGTCCTTAAGAAAGCAAGTGTATCACGGTTGTTTCTCCATGTGCTAGTCCCTCTCCCCGCCACACTGTTGGCTCTGTAGGCCAGGCGTTATGCTTGCTTTCGTCTCTTGATCCCACAAGCACCCTTGAGATTGGTCAGGTGGATTTAGTAGTTGCCTCCTGGCATATGGCCTTTATTATGCTGTGTAGATTGGCAGAAGGAAACAATTGCACTTTTCTGTGTGTGTGTGTGTGTGTGTGTGTGTGTGTGTGCGTGCGTGCGTGTGTGTGTGTGTGTGTGTGTGTGTGTGTGCGTGCTTGCATGCGTGCGTGTGTGTGTTGCAGGGTATAGGGCAGGGTCTCAACAAGTTTCATGGGTTTCCGCAATAAATATGCCAACATCCCAACAGCATTCACCAGCCTCCTACAACTCCTTCTGTGTAGGGCCTCAGTATTAACATTTTGTGACTTGACAGATACTCAAATTAATTGTAGTTCCTCATTATGTTCATAAAACACAAAATGAAAACATAATGCAGGCTGCATTAAGTTTCTTACAAAACATATTTGCTGTTGCATAATAGTGTATATAAATAAAACAGCACTGAACAGTATGTTTCACGCAAGGGGGCTGCTAGGGAGTTTCCTATGGCATCTGCTCTGTGTGTGTTTTCCAGTTTGCATGCACATGCATAGTCTCATACATTTGCATAATGTAATGTGTGTCTGTAACCGTACCCTGCCACTTAGGAGCATTGATATTTCTTATTCTATCTAATCTGTCTAACCATTAAAAATATCTCGATTTAGCTCTCATTCCTATTCATCAAAATGCATTTTGTATGAACTGGACGAGCTGCAGTCTCTGCAGTTAAATAATGGAAAAAAACATACTTTTTTGATAAGTAGCTAACAGCAGCTGTAGAAGAGCTTGAGTGTGAGAACTGAGAAGCAGAAGTATAGGATTAAAAACATGACCTCGATTTGACACCAAGCCACAAGCATTGTGGTGGCCAGACAGAAATTGCAGCGTGTGCATTTACTTGCTGAAACCTTTTATTAGGCCTCATAAGAAAAGCTGCTAGCCAGGTGGTTTCAGCTGGTAATGAACTTGTCAGCTCTCAGGTTTTAGAGTTTGTTGCCTTTGTTGTTTTTTGTTATTATTCAATTCAGCACCTTGGTCGCTCTTCTCCCCCGACTGATTTCTCAAGTCTCTGCTCAGCCGCTTGTTTTGCACCAGGAACACATTTTAGCTTCTCCCATTGGACCCAAGGTATCGAATTGCCTCTCATTCAAAGTAAATAATCTGCTCCCATAATGCTACTATTGTGTATTCCCACAAATGCTAAGCAGCCAAAATGCTGTTGTAGCATGGGGGTTTTCTATTCTTTTTCAACAGCCCATCAATAGTATTCGGTCTGGCAGATAAAAGCACTGAGACTTGACTGCACAAGAAGGTGAGGTTAGTATGAGGTATGGATTTGCCTCAGTCCTTTTTCACTTCATTTGAGATTTCTTGCCTTTTTCATTTGGCGGAGGAAAATGCCATCGGCTCAGGTAGCATACATTGGTCTTGCAGTGGGTGGGATGAAGTTTTTATGATACCTTGTAATGCTTTGCAATACTTCAGCAAATTCATGGATAAAAGGAGTTAGCGCTACTTATTACGTGATTTGCAGACTGCCTCATCATGAAGTAACATTGCACTTTAACAGCACAATGTACTAAAATTTTATTTTAAGTGGGTTGAAAATTCAATAAAACTTACACAACATCATCACATTAGAAAATTAACTTAATTGTCAATAATATTGACTAAAGGGGTAATTAAGATGTTATGAGGCTGCATGTACATAATTCTCAATGGGTATATGTGTATTATTATATTTTAAGTAACTTTGAAAATTATTCACGTTAACATCTAGAAGTGCAATTAGTCAATTAATTCATTAGCGATTATTTTGAGAATTGATAGTTTGTTTAATTGCCAATCATTCCCTACTCCCTGTTTCTCTAATGTGAGGATTTACTGTTGTTCTCATTGTAAACTGTTTATGTCTGGGTTTTGGGCTGTTTGTTAGACACAGCAAGATAATTGTTGATCTGGGGCTCTAGAAATTAGAAACAGAATTTCTTCACAATTTTATAGACTGCACAACTGCACAAGAAAATCATCAGCAGATATTGAATAGTTAAAATAATTAGCAGCTGCAACCGTATTATTATTATTTTATTGTAGCTCACACAAATAGCAGAAGCAACATCATTATCAGAACTGATGGACAGCCCCGAGTGAGCACTTAAACAAGGTCAAGAACATAATAATGGCAGGATTCATTGTAAAATAAAAATCATAGTATGGAACCAGGTTTATTAAAAGTTATCATACTCATGCTCCCAAAAGGATGACAGAATATTTACAGCTCCTGGCAGTTGCTTAACTGACTTCTTTGACTGACCTTGCTCAGTTGGAGTGAGATCAACGTAACTGATTTAACAAACATCTGTGCCTGATAATGCCTCATAAACAAAATATATGAATATATTCCACATACAGTCTGTCTTACAGTTTCTGTTCTAAAAGTTGTCTAAAGTATGACTGTAAATCATTACTCCACTGTGTTTTTGACAGCCTGGGAGGCGATTCACAAGGTGCACATATGTTATGGTTTCTTTCAACAGCAAAGTGTCGGCTGATTGTCAGTACTGCACACGGAGCTGCTTTAGCCGCATGCCATGTCCATCCATGTCAGGGATCAAAGCGAACAGGAAAGACAATTTATGCTGTGCAGTGTGTGTGACCATCACACAGAGGGCTAGGGTGGAGGAAGTGATGTGAGAAAACAAGCTGTGGCGGTGGTCAGAAGATGTTGGCAAGAAGACAGTGCTGTTTGTTGGGATGCCTTTCATCTGTGTAATTTGCAGTTTAATTTTTATAAGGACGGACATCAATAGAACAACACTGGTACACTTTGTTTTCATTACACATATGAAAACATAAAGTTTTAAGTCATTTTAACGTTCTTAAAATGTCACAAAAAGTTGTTTTGAAACATGACATTCTTGGGAACAAGGATTTTGAATTATTGCTGTGGGAGGACCTTTAGCCTAGAACCCAATGTGTGATATTTTAAAATATTTTGAATTATGATTTGTTAGGGGGTTTTCATGTATACAAAGCAGAGATAAATACATGGCATGCTAGAATACTATACACAATATAGTACAGCATCTCAGTTTGAAGGACACATGCGGCTGACAATCTGATGTTTTTGGTGTATTTAACAGAGGAAAACAAATAAAAAAAATCTTAGACATTTTCCACAGCATTACCACAGGACTTTATCAGTGCCTGTGTAATGAAACACATACTTAATGGGTTTGTTTAAAATGCCCTAATGGTGTTCTTGGTCTTTGTCCAAAGATACTCTGAAAGGCAATACAGGAATAATTTAGACATTTAACTTTGGGCCGTATATTTTTGTCAAGGGCACTGATCTCATTAGAATTATTCCCTTATGCCACTCACTGACGTTTCTTTTTGTGCTTTGGCTTTTTGACTCACATGTGTTTCTTTGATTTCGATTTCACCGCGATCGATGGTGCGAGGGAGCTTGGCACTACGAACAAAGATCAGTGATGAGACCCGTTGCACCTGTCAAGAGTTGACCAGATCAGGTAATGAGGAAAGTCCCTCAGGATGTTAACGAAGCCATTAAGCACTCATGTGTAAAACTGCTGGGAAGACGCGTGTTAAATTGCAGGAGCAAAATTAAAATTCACTGCACATGGCACTGAAATGTAAATATCCTGCCTTTGCAAGGAAGAGCTGGCCTCCTTCTCCATGCTCTAATCGGCTTTGAAAAGACGGTGCAAAGTGCTTAGGAATAATGCTTGTGCTCTGTGATAAAACAGGCAGCTTTTATTATAAACCTACAATAGTCAAGTCATGTTTGAAAAAGAACTATAATATAAGCTATGCGTATTTTGTTCTCCACACTGAGAATAAATGGCTCTTATTCAGGACACGATGTTGTGTACACAGTTTCCTCACACATTGTCTCTCTTATCGTTTTGTTTTGTCTCATCATCCCCAGGACAACTCTGATGTGTCTGGTAGCTGTAGATTGATATGTTTATTTAACAAGTAGGTTTTGAAAAAGGGATCATGAAAACAAAAGAATAGTCCTTCTATGTCTGTGTGGTTCAAATACAGACCTATCTTGCCTTATCTGTTACATAAAACTACATGACTGGCCTTGGATAGTGCGTTTACAAGAGAGCCTTCATGTGGGCTGTCAATCACATCAGTGCAGTCAAACACGTTGATTTACATGCAGTCTTTAGGGAATGTGCTTTGAAGCTGATCATTAAGGTTTTTCTTTTTACAATACTGGCCTTTTAATATGACAGATTTTACAGCAGTGTGTTAAAGAGAAAAAGCCTATCCGTAGTAGCTTAAATTTAGATTCTATGACTGTTGAATTTCATTCAGAAGGTATCAGTTAATGTCCCTCGGCTGACTGGTCCCTCACATTCATTTCTACGCGCTCTCTGCTAATCCCCATGAGTACATGGCCCTTCTGCGTACCCCGAGGGAAGTAATCTCCCTCCTCACACACCCAGAAAATTTGGAGAACCTGGATAAAAATAAGCGCCCAGGGCTTCAATTCAGATGTGTTCAGATTGCTCTTGTTCCAGAGGATGTGAACGCTCTCGCAGACACACTGAATTTTCATGTGAGTGCCTCCTGTCCCAGAAACTAGCCAGAGGTATCCCAAATGATCTGACCTGCACCTCCCCCTCATTTGTCTACATTAACTTTGCATGTGTGGTCCGTCCAATAATAAGTGGGGCAGATTTATATATAGCCACGCCTGCAATGACTTTCAGGGTGACTCTTGTCTTCAGACCCATGTCAACCTCTCAGCTCAAGGCCCTTATTAATATCTCTAATGTATATTTGAGCTGCATTTTTTAACATAAATTAATTTTATCAATACTAAAATGTTTGCCACTTGGTATTTTTTTTGGGTTACAATCAAGGTCTAGCAGTTGAAAATGCAATAAAAGTCTGTCTGAGATGTTTACTGCCTTTTACAAAAGTAAGACAAGAGATCATAAAAAGATACTTACGTCCTGTTTTCATTAGGCCTCTGGCAAAAGACTAAAAGTAATTTCTGTGGGTGGGGGACGATAATAGCTCTGTCAAAGAGTTTTATATGTAGTTGAACTCAAACTCTTGTTCTAATTATGTTAAGCATTAAAGCAACTAAGTGGTTGTCAAAACTGCACGGTAATAAGGTGGCCTAAATTAAACAATGCCTTTCCATTTTAGTATGGACTTTGAAGCAGCTTGCAGGGATAAACACAAGCCTTGATATTAATTGCACCTTCACTTGTAAAATCAATGTCAATTACACTGGACGATTTTTTGTGACCCAGAGAAGTTATCTAACCTTCCAATGGTGAGACTATACATCCAACTGTGGTGGTTTAACCCTCAGGATGAGTCAATTGGTCTGCAACAGCTTTGTGACAATAAAATTAAAAGGTCTTTTAAAAGTGCTACTAATGAAAATGAAGCCCCTGGAGCCTCAAAGTGACCCGTCACAAAAGACATAAAACTCAACGGTAAAACCTTGTGGTGGAAGACAGGGCCATCACACTATTACATGCAGCCTTCAGTGCTGCAACTTCACTGCCACTTTTCACAATATATTGATTGTACCATAAAATCAAACAGACAGTCATGAGAGACTTAAATGTAGTTCATCAAAGTGTTCTTCACGTAAAAATGTTTTCAGTGACTTCAGTATCTTGGATCAACTGATCGGAACAGCATATACTAAAAGAAAAAGACATTACACAATACTCATACTGCCTTCTGAAGGAAGAGAATACAAAGTAATGCTTGGTTGTGTTTTGTATGGAACAGAGTGTGACAAGTTACCAACAGCCCTGCATTAAGAAACACAAAGGTCTGTTAGTGGGGGCGTGTTATTGCAAGTACTGGTGAGACGTTGAAGGCTGGTCAGATGCCAAAACACTGCACATATACTGTAATGCTGTGAGCAAAGATGTTACAACTGGGAGTTATCACAGCCACAATCATTTTATCCTCTGTCTCTAGGATTGTCAGGTAACTAGTAGAAATGCTATTTATGTTATGTGTGTTAAGTCATCTGGAATCTGCGGTTGCATGTATCTGATTGGCCAATCCAGCTCTTTGCCATATGTTGTCACATTACGCTGTGGAAAAAGTGGAGCCAGGTTCTTTTTTATATTTTTGCCAAACAAGCCTGCTTTCTTTTTTTCTCTTTTTTTTGCCAAAGCCCTCTGCGATGGCACCCCTGCTGTTTTTTCACACAGTGCTGTTGCTGGTATGAAGGCTTAACGCTCAGAAAAATCACCCTGTTTTAGTTGTCTGACAGATATAACCCACTTGGGGTTCTGGCTTGGAATAGGAACATAGCCATATGTTCATAGGTGACGATGTATATTTTCAGACCAATCTCAGCTGTCCTGCAAATACTATTGTTTGTTTAGTGTCTACTTGATGGTTTTGTTACTTTGTGCTTTGCACTAGGGACGAGCAAAAAAAACATTCGATAGCCTCTGGGAACTATTCGGCCATTCTTTGAAGATCGTTATGGTGGCATTCATACTGTGAACAGGAACTTTATTTCCTCTGCAGCAGTGAACACAATACATGACCTTAACACTATTAGGTTGCCGGCTTAGCATCTAGCCCATCTCATATTGCTGTAGTTGAACTAAACGTATCACACACATGCTGGTAGTGATGCACTACTACCAGGCACCACTAAAAACTAAGTAAAACTTATTTGTTAAGACAAGACGATAGTACTATTTAATATTTTTCAGTGTATAGAGTTAGGGATTCAAGCTTCATATTGGGTTTTCTTTGCAAGACTATATGTGACGCCCTCAGTCATTTGTTCGTATCGAATAACTTGTAAAATAGTTCTCTCACGCAGGACTCTGACAACATACTGTAATTAGCTTTATCAAATATAATCAAGGTCACTGTCACTTTTATTTCATATTGTTATAAAGTTTTCTTAATGGTTTTGCATAAATAATGTTATATCATGCATAAAAGATTTATTTGACTGCCGCTTTTCCTTTCATAGATGATGAAAAACACCAGATGTGACATCGCTTCCATTGTGTCCAGATGAGCAGAGCGTTTGAAAGTTTTAGCACGTGCAATAAAGACCCAGCAGGTTTCTGCACAACGTAATTTAGTGTTGAACTACCATTTAATAGTGAACTATTACAAGGTCAAGTCCATCATTTTTTACAGAAATGTTTGATAAATTTTGCAATTCTCACACATGCATGATTGCTACTGGCCCAATTCAGGTGTGTTGAGATAGGCTTCACAGCTGGTGTGTGTGAACGAGTATCTTCTAGGCACAATAGCATGTAGCAGTGAGGTTAAAGAGATTATTTTACATTAAAAAGCCAGATAAGACAGTATATATCTAAGCTGTAAATGTGAGTTTAAAGATATATACTGGCAAAATGTATATTTTGTTTTGTATTACCTAGGTTTAGAGCCATTTATTTCTCTGTGACAAGACAAAATGTACACAGCAGAGTATCTGTATTTCTAAACCAGAGAAAAAGGATGTAGCCACAGTGTAGCTAGTGAGTAAGCTTCTTTGGGGTCATGATCAAATTGCTTATTGATAAATGATGCCTAGGATAGAATATTAAACTGTATTCTGTGTTAATCTTTATGTAAGTCCACTTCCTAAACACACATGCATTATTGCAGGTGCACCTTCCAAAGCTGTTGTTTATGCACAGTGTGGCGCTTTTTCCTGCTGTTGGCCACATTTGTGTCCCGCTATGACAAAGTGCCAATGCTGCAGGTCTGCATATTTTCTGCCACCATATGTGGACAAAGAAAGGCGGCAGCGGGTGAGGAGATAGATGGGGTAGGGGTGGTGATGGACACAGGTAGCTTGGCACAGCTCAAGCCCCCGTCCACCTGGCATTAGTTACCATTGTCTCGCTCCCTGTTTTCCTGGCACAGTCTTTGATTGAACTGGCGGTGAGGTGAGGATTTGGCATAGGGAGGGATTTTACCTCCATGATAACAATAGGCCACAGACTGGGGAGGTGACTGTTTGAATTGTGCATTGTGGAACGGGATTGTCTAATGGAGGTTCACTGTGCATTGTGCGACGTTTCTGGAAAGGGATTTGTGGTTTGTAAAAGGGCATCTGAGTCCCGCTGCTCGGTTTGGCTAATCAATTCTGTGTCCTCACTGGGCTGTCCCACAATTGTCCTCATACAGTATGAGGCAGTTTTTCTTTACTAAGGAATCTAATTGACACAGCCAAGTTTTTATAGCATGCAGGGAGAAAGATATACTTATTACTTCTAGTTTGGTTTAAAGAAGGAAAAAATGGTATTTTCATTGCAAGCACGCCCCAACATCCCTAATCATGACCGGGGTGCCCTGTACGGTGCAGAGCACAGACTCCCGCCCTGACAGATTATCCGGTGTGAATGTTTGGGAATGATAATGAGATCAAAACACCTCACTAAGCTGGGAAGAGAGGGTGGAGACTGGAGAGGGAGTAAGAAAAAGCGAGCAAGAGCGAGCAAGTGAGAGGGTGAGCGATAGCTACGATAAATTGCAGAAGCAGAACCACTTGAGCATAAAATTAGATTTTACAAATGTGTTGTTACCTGACAGTCCTCTGACAGAGGAGATATCACAACATTATAGGGCTGCATGAGTACTACTAATCGTATCAAATAAATAAGGATGCCTGCCAGCTGTGATAGAGCTGGATGGAGATTCAACATGGACAGTGAGTTAGAGGGAGAAATAACATAATTAAAACAGGTTTTGTCATTAGAAACTCAAACATCAGAAGCCCAAATTCAATTTATATGATAATATATTATGCTCTGTGGAAGCTGTACACATTATGACACATTTGTCTAAATACTGTGACACTTAAAACATTGTCACTGACTGTTGATGTCACATTTTGAAGAAATGAATCTTTTGGAATTCAAGAATGACCTTTCTTTTTAGTGTATTGTTTTACAATGTGTCTAACATAGTAAAGCATAAGAACAGTCAGTGTGAATCAAGAACACAATTGCAGGAGATTATTATATAAGTGGGCTTG
The DNA here is from genome assembly GCA_029875015.1 of Lepomis gibbosus. Taxonomy (NCBI): domain Eukaryota; kingdom Metazoa; phylum Chordata; class Actinopteri; order Centrarchiformes; family Centrarchidae; genus Lepomis; species Lepomis gibbosus. The sequence goes on along the minus strand of JAPMOB010057387.1, from coordinate 2,666 downwards.
AACCTGTATCATGTGTCCCTTCCACTACTAGAAGTTCCTGGAGATGCCCAATATATGACTATTTAATAATAAGAATCTTTTAGCTTTAGATCCAATAATACAGTGAAATGAGTTGAGGATACACTACTGCCTTCAGTGGTAAGAAGAAATAAGTAAATAAAATGTGACAAAACATTTACTATATGAACAATCTGTCAAAGTAAGATATATAAAGTGTCATTCTACAGAATTAATTGCTATAAGGCAGCGCATTTGAGGAAACAATTACTTCCTATGCTATTGGTGGTTACAAATAGTAAGTTAAATACATCATCACGACAACAATGAAGACTGAATAAATCAGTATGAATGACGAATGGAAGCTCTAATTCAAGTAGAGAGACAGTGTGTGTGTGAGAGACAAGTCACTGATGCAAGCTTTATCTACTGTATGCTTCAAGAAGAAATAGTGCGTGCGTGTGTGTGTGTGTGTGTGTGTGTGTGTGTGTGCAAATGTGTTGCACTGTGAATACATACAGAGGGTTTATTCCCCAAGGTGATAAATCTATGGGGAAATATTTTGCCTGATGTTTATTGCTTGAGATTTCAAATAGATAACAATGGTTATATCTGTTACAGTGCAATGGTCTTCACACTAGTAACGTCAATAACAATCTGTTGCAAGGCACTTTTATATCTGCAATTTTGTAACAGTTGGTTTCATGTTTTTTCAAGCGTTGAATATTGCATTTGAAAGTAAGTTTTTTACATTTGAGAGCACAATCAGTCTGTTTAACTTTCTTAAATTCAGATGCCACTTTTTCACACTGGGAGGAGACTCTTGATAGATTTGCATGCATTTGGCATACTCAACCAGCATTAAAAGCTAAACTGAATGTTTATTTCATTATAATCTGAGGTTGTGAGATCACATGTCACAGTAGCAGTACACGAATGAAGCACACAGTACAAAGAATATTGCAAAACCCCAAGTACAAGTGTTTAATATACTCCAAGGGAACACAAATACTGTTACTAGTCAAATTGTCATTTTTTTAAATGAATTTAATTTTCAAATATCCAAACTATTGTTGAAGACCTTTAAAGAGTGATCAATTCAATGTCAAGGTTACAAATAAGCCAAATAACCCATAACCCATTTCCTTACTGCTATCATGGCTCAGGTTGCTAATATGGAGGGTCATTTGTCAGGGTTAATATTCCTCCTCTGGTTTGACTGGCTGATTTGACCATTGGCCCAGTAGAACAGAAGCTTAATTGAATTAAATGAGACTACTGGTATCTATTTAAATAATCCATCACTACATTTTATCAAACCTACCAGGTTTCAGGAAATAGTTACACATTTATTAAAGTCAAATATACTGGCGTAAACTGACAATAGTTACCAAGTTAATGAAAATTAAACTCATATTACTGTTTAGATAATATGATAGACAATTAATATTATATTATTAGGAAAGACTAATAATTATATGACTATGCGCGCTATTATTAATATTTAATATTGTAGGCAGAATATAGCAGTATTATCACAGAATGTTCCCACATACCAGTGACATTTGAATGTGCCAGCATTAAAGCATAATTACTATAAATATATACAGATTCCCATGATAAATGTTGTCCTGCTATGTTTAGAGACTGAAATCATTAAATTAATGGGATTAAACAGGCGTTAATAAGAGTTTAGTACAAGGTTAACACTGACTACAATTGTTGTGGCTACAATGAAGGATACCACATTGGATGACATTAAACTTAAGTGCAGGCGTTATTCTTTTATTTATGTTAATTTTCCTTTTGCTTAAATTAAATAGTCCAATATTGTATACTTGCAATAAGCCTCCATGGTGCTGTCATAATGTGACTTGTATATGGCTGCAAGGCAAAAAAAGACCACACACAAACAAATGTTTAAAATAACACTAAACATAATTAAAGACCATTCATCCAACTCATAAGTCCTTTATTCTGTTAATAACTAACATTTTTCAATAATATAAATATATCATTATGTATGAGTAAACTGATTATACAAATTTGCAGTTTGGGTTAGGGTTAGGTCAATTTTGAATGAATTCATGACACTGTTATCATCTGCAATGACAAAGCCTTTTGAAGTCACTATTGCCCTGATTTGCACCTCTGACAGACTTCTTCTCAGTGGCAATGGGGGCCAAGTCTCATAAGTATCATAGTTATTTGAGCTGTCCACCACGCCAAAATGATGGACAACACATAATTTTTCAGAAATTAAAATAGAATATTTAAAACTGTGTCCATAACATAAACCTACATGATTGTTACATTCTCCAAGAGAGTCCTGAGTTTCTATGGTACGTAATATTGAAGACAATGTTAAAAGAAAAATTTAAATGAGAATACAGAATTGCAGAAAATATATATGCCTATCCATATGTTCCTCTAATGGTAAAATTTAAACATGAATTTGTTGATATTTTAAATCATTAGTTAGCAGACTATTCATTACAGTAATTAATCCACCACCTTATTCCTGATTAGGGTTACTGGGTGACTGGGGCATTAGGAGGAAGACATGAAAACAACCTGGGGTCACCAATCCCCTGCAGGGCTAACACACTGACAAACACATTCACACTAACATTTACAGGAAATTTCAGAGTCTTAGATTTACCTGACTT
>JAPMOB010057257.1:0-12257 GCA_029875015.1 Lepomis gibbosus | reverse complement strand
ATAGATAGATAGATAGATAGATAGATAGATAGATAGATAGATAGATAGATAGATAGATAGATAGATAGATAGATAAAAAATAAAATAAGATAAAAAATAGACTTTAAATCTTCATGTTAAATTTCAATGTGAGCACAGCTATGTTGTTGTTAGCATTTAGCTTGAAGCACCGCGTCGGTATTGTGGCTGTAGACTCTTGGCTTCTTCAACTGTGAGATGTATCTATTTGTATCAGCTATTTGTATCGATAAGGTATCAGTCTCTTGGCAGTAGGCTTATAAGTTTTGTTGGTATAGATGTCTACTCCAAATGTAAATTAAGATAGACTAAGTTAAATTAAATAGTCACAGTATATGCCATCAATACAAACTACCACAAATTTCAGCCTCCAGAATGACCATATAACTTCTCTAAAACTGTTTTAAAAATGAATAACAAATGAATTACAGAAGGTAGGATTTATTGCAGGGCTGTTGTAGGTGGACTTCATAGACTGGACACCGTGTTCCCTGTAAAAACCCCCGCAACTCCTTTATTTTGAAACTTCTTGGCGGAAATTCTTGTGAGCTCAGCTAGCTTGGCGGCTAGCCTGCGCACCGAGTCTCCTTGATGCCGCTGATAAAACGGTTCTGTGTCCAAGGCTTTCTCCTCCATCACTTCCTCATTTTGAGCAATGTGTTGTCAGGCAGGGAGGTGTGAGGAGCTCGGCTCTTCACTCCTTCACGCTGCCCAGGAGCCATGGCGGAGCGCAGACTGAGGAGGAACCGCACCGGGTCCACAGCAGCGGCTCAGACGAGGAAGGATCCGCGTTAACTTACCTGCAGCACGGCCACAACTAACGTTACTACTGAGGGAACACAATGGTGACGGCTTCTAAAGTTTTACACACATCTTAAGCTCTTGTCACAGATGGCGGGTTCAACTTTCCACTTACTGCCATTTTCCTAATGTCGATGAGATCATAGCGACGCAGAGTTTGTTCTGCTTTTAATTCTTCCAGTCCTGTAAAGCCATCTGCCCCAGACGTAAATCTGGCGCACTGTCCCGCAGTGGCTCATAGAGCGCCTCTTTAATATTTCACAGCCGATTCAGTGGAGGTTAACATGGGGGCAAAGCAGAGCAGCCCGACTGCTAACTCCGCTGCTAACGGACGGACCAGAGCCTACTCCGGCTCGGACCTGCCCTCCAGCACTTCCAGCAGCAACGGCAGTAACGTTAGCGCTAGCAGGACTACTGCCGGGGGTGTGAGGTACCACGCGCACAGCGGGTCCCGAGCCTCCGGAGCCACGTCCAGCACCAGCCAGCATCATGGAGCCAGGGCCAGGTCTGTGGGGGGCTCCGGAGGCTCCGTGGCCAGACCTCAGTCCGGCATCAACATTCCGAACAGCAGCGGAGCCTACAGCTCTCAGGAATCCGCCGGCAGCAGCCCGGAGGAGGCGGCGGACAGGGAGCGCTCAGGCGGGGGGCACGAAGGTCGCCGGCTGCTGATAGGATCACTACCAGCACACCTCTCGCCTCATCTGTTCGGAGGTAAGAGGGCAGATCCGCTGTGTTGTGTTGACACAGCTCAGTGACTCACTGAACCGTAGTGACACTGACGCATGCTTGTTTACAGCAGAGCTTGGCAGGTGGTTTAGGATGGGGGCCAGCGTTACCAAAATATTGGTGTGCAAGAAAGTTAATGTAGGACATACAACTGATTTCAAACCAGCAGAGAAAAAGAACTCCAGGCACATTTTTTATAACGGATTTGTTGTATTTATTAATTTAGAAAACAGTGTAATGACAGTTTCTGCCTACAATTTTATTTCCCTTCCTGTCTCTGCGTTGGCCAGGAAGTCTAGCCTAGAAATACCATCATTTATTCACCGTCCTAAAATAGTTTAATTTAAGCATATCACTCCTAAATTAGTGGAAATTACCAACCAGGCAATAAAATATCTGTGTGTTGGTTTTGTAAAATATAAACTTTCCCAAGTTTCCAAAAAAACCCAGGTGACCTCAGTGACAGCAGGGGATGAGTAATGCTGAAACTATTGGTAGATTGATTGATAAGACAAGGCGATAGACTGAAAGTTATTTGACAGCAACTTTGACAATAGATTAATCAACAGTTTGGAAGTCCTACACACTTGCATGAAAGTAACCTTCCTTAAATTAAACAGCCAAAAACTGTATTTAATGCAGAGGATCAGGCAGAGAAATTTTAATCACCTTTTCACACTTGACCCAGACCCCCAGGAAGCAAAGTTGTGTTGATGTAACTTACTTACTGATGGAGATGCTGGGCAGTGAGCGAGTGCTGGGTTTAATGGCATCCATGTGTGAGAATGATGACTCACATGTGCGAGTTGAGCCAAACATTGTTAAGATAAACAGCGAGAGCCTGCTTGTGAATGTGTCCTTGCTGATTTCATTGATCGACCACAATGGCTGCAAGGACTGAAGCCATCTCACAGACAGTTTGCCTAGTTTGGCTCCAATGGTCGACCAAGTGATCAGTTGTCACTACCAATAAGGGCTGATCGATATGCAAAATCCTCCAGTAACAATCATATTTGTGATTATTTTTACTGTAACTCACGATTTTAGTGGGAAAGAAAAAAATGGATATGATTTGTAGTGCTGCACTGCTGTACACTGCTTCATTTATAATGGGATGTGACCTTTTTATCAACAAATTGTAGCTCCCGCTATTTGGATATTGTGCTTATATTATATATAACATACCAATATACCATATTGCAATTTCGACATTGTTCAGCCCCCCTTACCAACACTACAACGGCATCCACAAGTCACTCACAGCTCTACACATCTCACGCTGAAGTCATCCAATCAGAAGGCAAAGCTGTTTTCAGCTGTCCAATCATCTCCAATTAATACTGCTCAAAAGGTGTCTTGACAGTAGTTAGTGATGGGAATGTGGATCTTATGGCTCCATTCCTTTCCGAGAGCCGGCTCTTTCAGGCTCCCAAACGTCTCTTCTGCTGGACACTGCCTATGTTACATTCTTATTTGTTGCAAAAAATATATATGCAAGATTGTTCATTTGCAATATGATGAAATATTATCTGCCATATCCATGGTTAAAAAGCTGGATAGCAAAAATAACACCCTACTAATGAAATAGTATGGTTAATAAATAACAGACACATGTTGTATATTTCAATGATTAGTATAAGTGTAATTTGTTCATTTCTTGTGCTTTGTTTGCGACTGTTTCCACCATAGTCTCACAAAATCATGATTACATTACATTTCATAGACTTAGAGAGGAAAAGCAGGAACACAAGGCACGCCATTTCTTTGATCATATTACATAGAGCTTTTAACAAACAGTGGTAGGTTATTCATGGCAGTGTGCATGCAAGTGAGTGTATTTACTAAAACAAACACGGGCCTGCACAGTACACACATATGCTGCAGGTTGTGTATACAGGTTGTTAATGTGAGCGTGAGTCAGCAGACAGACGCCTAATAATTAACTCCACTTGTTAAGTTTCCTTCCTCCGTAATGGTGCACGGATGAATCAATAGCACACACACACGTGTCTGCAGGCTGTGTTAGCAGGTGGTGTGGTGGTGGTAATGTGTGTGTGTGTGTGTGTGTGTGTGTGGTGTAATAGTCATTCAGTTAATTTAAAGGGTTACTTCACTGTCTTCACACAGACCTGTACAGGTATCAAGCCATAAAGTGTTTTGGTTATATCTGCCCAGGTGCTCACAGCAAGAACGAGAGTCAAATATAAGCGACATCAAACCTGTTCACCTGGATAATCCAAAGACTTTGCTGTTGTCAACGGTTTTCTACTTTCACTTTCTTTCAATGTGAGCAGTCAAAACGGTTGATATTGTGTTCTGTGAATTAACATTTGCATACATTGTTTGCTCAAGCTGGCAACATTTGCTCTGGGAGAATCCGCTACCCGCTCACGTCTTTACATTGATTTAATGTGTTGTGATTGTTTTTCTGTGGAAAAACCCACAGAGAATTATCACAATATACAGTTGTCCTCAAACATTCAACTCATTGTATCTCACCTGCAACTTGACTATTTTAGTTGAGTCTCTCAACCTTCAGCCTTGTTTCCAGATGCAGCAGGCAGCTGCTGTCAGTGGAAAAGGTCTGATAATCTCACTGTGATTAGCAATTAGCTGACTAGCATTTAGCAGCAAAAGAGCCAGATATATAGAGATGAGGTGAAATCAACCTTTCTGGTTTTTAGTGGGCTAAACACCATTTTCCGTAAGGCCTAGATGTTTGCGGGTTCAATGTCGCGGCTCAAAAAAAGGAGGCGAGTCCATGAGCAGGTCGAGGGGTCGCGGTTAGCTCAGACATGTCTGAAGCAGGACACAGATGTCTGAACGTTGTAGACGTTTATAGAAAACAGAGATTTCAGCTAAAAATTAATAAATGACTTTAGAAGGGAGCTGTGGTGAGTTGAAGATGAAACCAAGTTACGATGACTTTACGATGATTGTCCTTCATAATAATAAAACATAAAAAGGAAGCAGACTGATGAAAGAAATGTGAGAGATTGCACCTAGTTACGGGAGCGAGTGGAAGAGAGGTTAGCCCTAGAAGTGGGGGGAAAAAATCGATACAGCAGAGTATCGCGATATTTTCCGTGGCAATATTGTATCGATACATGGAGGTCAAGTATTGATTTTGTACGTGAGAATTTTACTTTTTGGTACTAAAATAACAAAATCAGTTGCTTTTTCAGTCCACGAGAAAAAAAGTTTTCCTTTGGGGACACAATTTGAAGTTGAAAAAAAGGTAATAAATTGCAATATATCGCAATATGTTTAAAATTGCAATGATATCGTATCTTGACGTGAGTATCGCGATACTATCGTATCGTGGTTCCTCTGGTGATTCCCACCCCTAGTTAGCCCAGACATGAGTTCAAGACTTAGGCTCTCAGTTTCCCTCAGGAGTCGGTGGGGACCAAAACAGAGCTAAAAGGAGAGGGAATACTGGCCTGGCATTCATCTGGTGGACATAAACATGACTAAAAATGTATATTAATGTTGCTCTGTGTCTGCTGGATGTGTAAATTGGCAAGAGCTTGCTTACCATATCAGTTTTACAAAGCCGTATGTCAAATGTGTGGGATTTAGATTTTGTTGTAATGCAACTTTAAACGAACAGCAAGGAAGCAGTTATTGGCAAGACCAGGATAAGTAATACCCATTTAGTTAAACAATTTGAGAGTTCCATGTGGCTTTAAGAGGAGATGTTGTTAAATTGTCCATAACATCCACAAAATGACATTTTGCCTTATGGGATTAGGGGGATGCTGTAACAAACTCAGAAAATATACAGTATAAAGTATTTAAACATGCTGCAGACATATTGCAAAGTACAGTTGCGTTGAAATTAGAAAGATTGAAATGTTCCATCTGCCCACAGGCCCACACTGTCTGTGCTATACGCACTCGTCCTTGATAACAGCTACCTTGCACTGAAATTAAAGAAACTAAATATTAGATTTGTCTGTTGTGTGGCAGTGGCCCTGGGCTCCCAATAAAAGGCCTTTGGGTTGAAGTCTGGATTTTTACAAATTCTTGAATCAAACCTAATCATGGAATTAAAGAGCCCTTGATAAGGTTATATACTGGCTTCGGATATGCTGTCTGTGTGTTCAGGAAAATAATGTCATAGTCCAAAGTCTGTAATCATTGTGTTTGGGTTGTTTGTAGAATTTCCGCCCTGCTACACTGGAAGCTGGAAACTCATCATGGAAATGCTTTCTTGTTGTCAGCGTGCGATTTGGATGGATATAGCTTCCTATCACAGAGTGTGATAACAGCTCTGCAGCCTGCTTTTTGGAGTTCTAAATTGTTGCAAACTTCTGGTTTCATGGTAATGCTCATAGTGGAGTGGGTCCAGACTGAGAAATTGGATTAAAGGGCCTTAGTTCCTGTTTCCCTGAAAAGTAATTATAGCTGGGTCAAAGGTTTAATAAATCAGGCTTAAATGTTGTGCAGAGCTGTAGATTCCCTAAAATGTATTCTGTACATGTACACACCAGCTGTAATATTTTTCTGTAATATGCATTTGCAGCAAACTGTTATCCATTCCATACAGGACCTCCTATACATTTTTTATGACTGCCAAAAACCATGGAGGGACGCACAGTGACACGGCCAGACACACCTCTGCAGTGTTGTCATCCTGCTCTCATTATTTTTGTGTTTTCTAAAAATCAAGTGGGGGCCGCGCAACATTTTAGTCAGCCTTGTGCGACCCTCCAATATCTAACGGGCAGATATTTTAATGATATTTGATATACTGTTAGTATTATCTGTATAAACGAGGGACACTGAGGTTTAAGGAGCTATAAGTACTTTACTTTTGTTTTAGTGGCATATGCCAATTCTGAGTGGTATGCCCGCTGTTGATTGTTGGTATGCTTCTGCTTATGTGCTAACATAATACCATGTGAACATACAGGATGTTTGAAACAAATTACGTTGTGCATATCCTGTGTGTATCTGAATGACCACACTGGAAGGTGAGTCTACACGCCTGCCTTCATAGCCTCCTGCTGCATTCCACTGCCTCCCTGGTCTCTCTTTAAAACCTTCTGTCTCTGTATTCTTGACCCGGGGAATGTGTTCAGTGCATTCATGGTGTCGCTCTCAGTTGTTCACATGAAAAGTGACCAAGGTCAGCCCTGCCTACTTTCATACCTCCACACACCTGGCCACTGACTGGTATGGTGGGTGTATTATTGGATTGTCTGTTTTGAGAACATTGGACAGATTTCAGAGATTGTACAACAAGTACTGCGCTTCCTTTTAAAGGCCCTGAACACCCACACGGGTGTTTTCAGTTATGACTGGTTAGACAGAGGTCTAAGGTCCCCTTCAGTCTGGCAGAGGCCAGACTGAAGGGGATTCCATCAGACTCCATATTGTAATAGCAATAATAACGGTGTAATTTGTCCTTTTGTGACAGGCGCCACAAAACCCACATTAGAGTGAGGAAGATGACATCCTGCACAGTCTGCATGCACTCCCACTTCTGAATCTCAGCACTGTCGATATAATGAACATTACAGCATCTAAGGAGAGCTAGTAAGGCACTACCGCCTTTAATCATGTTGCGTATCACATTCTTCTGGTGTGTTGGAAGTCTGTTTGTCCAACATTTTATGGAAATCAGAAGCTTCCAAATCCAAACCTTACACTAACAACTGTTTATTGTTTCTTTTGATGTCATAATGCAAAGAGGATGCTGAGAAATAAATCATGTAAGGCACATAAAGAAGTGCTACAATATCTTATAGGATTAAATCCTCAAAAAAGGGATAGTTTGGGAAATGTTAAGTGAGGCTGTATGAGGTACTTATCTATAGTCAGTGTATTACCAGCAGTATCCCCAGTTTAGATAAGCAGAGTTGTTCCCGCACGTTAAGCACTGTACTATTATATTCAGTATTTTTCCAGTCATCAGAATCTGTATTTTTTTAAATGAGATCGCAGGTAAGATAAATTAATGTAAAGATGCGCTACTTTGGCTCTGATGCAGCCGCCTCTCTCTTCAGCGGTGCACAGATATTTCATGTACAATGATCTGCGCTGTATGAGCACGTTTATGCCCAACGCTGTACAGATACACTGCCAGACAAACAGCCTCTAGGCTTCTTGCCACACAGGCAAGTAAGTTTCTTTGCTCACCACCCTCATCTGTTCCAAGTGATGTCTCTGCAATTTATGAGAGGAACAGAAGCCACCTCACTGGAGAGCACGCTGAGCAACTCATTCTGCACCACATTGCTGCTGAATTGGGACTTACTAATTGAGACTCAAATTCAGTACAAATGCTAGTTTTACTAGTTTTTTATTTTATTTTTTACTTTATAAACTTAGGGGAGCTATTTCATATTTTTTGTAATTCATATAGATTTTCATCAAAATTTATTAGAAATGCCACCAGAAGCTCCCTGAACTTTTTTAGGATAATGATGAAAAGTTCTCTTTTAATTAAACATTCGCTTTATGGGGGGTGTGGGTGTGGGTGTGACAGTTTTGTGTACATTTTGTCAGGAACTAAGATTTTAATTTTGCTATAAATGAATATCGGTTCCAAATATTGGTCACCGGTCTTGATTACTAATAATCTGTATCATAATGACCCAGACAAAACAATATGGGTTGACCCCTACACTGTACTGCTGTGGACAGGGTCAGCAGCAAAAAGCATTTTAGCCACCTAAAAGAAGCCTCACAGAAAAAAATATCAACTTCAGTCAGCTACTGCAGGTAACACACTGTCTGTGGATCAGTACCTCTTATAACCCCACTGCACACACCTGAACTATCCCTTTAAGAGCTACAAAATAGAAATAGGTAGATTATTAGACCAAGGCCAGACTGTAAACAGCACATGCAGCATTTGTCCCTATTTGATCTTTGATTAAACAGTACCAGCTGTGTGTTCTTGTGAAATAAACTCACCTTAGACAAGGTCTGATGGTTAGCTGCGACTCCAAACCATATCACTGGCTACTAAACTTTTTCTCCATAGCAACCTTTACTTATGATCTGGCTGATGCAGATTGTTGTCCCTTGTTTTCCCAAAAGGGTCGGCCTCAAGAAAACCTTGTGGAAGGAGCAGTAGATTCCACTGGGTGTCTGGGTTTACTGGATCGACTACATAGTATGACCGCTCAGTTGACCTTCACCAAGTCCCTCATGAGCTGCTCTAAAAACGTGAAAATAGGAAAATAGTGTTAAAGGGGCTATATGTAGTTTTTTTTAATGAAATCACTTCAATAAATTATCAATTAATCATTTTTTAATGGGTTTTAACCGCACATAAAAATGAAACACGGCTGCTTTCTCAATTTTTTGTGTCCTATGTGAAGAAATTGGGTCAGATTTTCTGTATGCACTCTCCCGAGCCTCTTGCCTACTGATTCTGAACTGTACACACAGTAACAACGCCGCAGCTAACGAAATGGAGTCCACTAAGACCAAAAGACGGGCGGCTCACCAGCTCAGCACAGACTCCAGCAAAACACAACTCCATGTGAGAATAAAACAACAACCAAAAAGTTTTATGTGCTGAAGCCCATCAGGCCAAACCATCATATCAGATCAACGTTGGGCCGAAAACACGGTCAACATTGGAAAAGCTTGTTTTGGATAGAAAACCGGAGAGTTGGCTTTCATCCTATTGGACAGGTAAACTAACATTACTGCAAAGCATGTGAAATATGTTGTGATTTTTTGTTCACGCTATTTAAGTGGCAGAGTTCAAACAGGTCAAGCAGAAAACAGCCCAGTCAGGAGCAGGTTATCCAACAGAAATAAAAATTCCTCTAACAAAGAAACAATAATCCAAGCGGGGACGGAACGAAATCCAGATCAAACAGGCAGGCTTACAGGCAGGTAGTGTTTCCGCACAGACAGTCAAAAGTCATGTAAGCCCAACATACGACTTCGGACCAGCAAGGACAGAACAGAAATGACCAACATTTCTACACAGGCACAGGAGCAGAACGGGTGAAACCATGGGTTAATCAGGCAGAACACACACGGGTGAGCTGGTGACACCAATCGGGGGGACAGACAGGATCAGACCAAAATACAGAAACACAAACTGAACAACAAACCCACAGAGAAAAAACTTAACAGATACATTGACACAGATAAACCAATATACAAACAACACAGTGAAACTGACTGAAAATTTGCTTTAAATCTTTGTCAAGGTCGACAACAGAAGACAAACAGAAGAAGAAGAAACTATCGTACTCTATTAGCTGTGCCTCATCATCCACTTTTATGAAACCCTCCTCTGCTGTCATGGACATTGCTTCACGAAAGAGGCAGTTTACAGACAGGTATGAGACGGGAGTGGATGATACAAATGTCTTTTGAATAAAATCTTTTTGTTTGTTTTATTATCAAGTTAGAGACGGACAGGCCAGCTGGCTTGGAGAGCTATTGTGACTGACCGAACCTAGTGGTTTGCCTGAACAGGGTGGCCTGAGATGGAGTCAAATTCCCGGCCTGAGTTTTTGTTCCAGTCAGCCCCTGTGTACAGCTTTGTAATAACCTAACACAGGATATGAGTGTCTCAGTACTACATAGTTTAATACTTTACAGGTTAAAAAGTGAGGAGAGGCTTTATAACAAACAGTAGGTGTCCTCGTAAATCTGGTGGATGTTCCACATTTTTATAATACACTGACACACGCACTTGCATTTCTTTTCATATTATCAGTTGAATCTCCCATGAGATCAAGCTGTGCCAGTTTTATACTGTAACAGACTCAGGGTGTTGTAGACAAAACATTTGGTAATTTCGTTTTCCCAACAGTAACAGCAATATGTTATTCCTTTTGCTTTGTGAGATTGTTCAAAGAAGCTGGCTGATGTAGTCCATCTGCAAAATGAAGATGGATTTGTGGCTCATCTGTTTTCTGCTCAGAGCTAAAGCTAGATTGGAGCTCTCATCGGGGCTGCTGAAGAGACAGTCAGACCGTCTGACAGTTTAGTACTGTTGCTCTCATTATTCATTAACAAGGACACAGTGATGCCTGTACACTGTCATACTGAGAACAATGATGTTGTGTCATACTGGAGAAGTGTCCGAGGTTTCGGGAAGTCATGCACCACCGAGCAGAGCCTTGGTGGTGTTAGTGGCTGAGTCAGTCCAGTTTAGCGGAAATCTATCTTGACGAGATAAGCCAGATCACTACCTGTCCTGCCCTCCTAATCTGTGCTGCTGAGTCCCTTCAGTTGTGTGCTGGTGTCCCCCTGCGTGGACGTAGGGGGACACCATGACTTGATGACTTCTATTTTGATGTCAGAAAGGTGTACAACAATCCGACAAGCACTTTGTCTAAAGCATACGGACACCTTAAGAGCTGGGTTACACTAGAAGTGGTTGGTGTGTCGCCCCACCGCCTCAGAGATACAAAGTTTTTATAGCTGTTCCGAACGACAACGCTCAAAGGCGGGGTGAAAAGCCAAGCGTCTTAGGAGCTTAGCTGTTCTACCCTCCAACAAGCAGTTTTGATGAAGCACACTAAAGCAACATGCATTTCATGATGCACCTCCAGAAGCATCATGCTAAATAACACGATTCCAAGTCTCTTCCTCACAGTGAGGATACAGCTTGTAATTTTACACTGTTATCAGATCAGTATTCAGCCGATACCCAAATCCCAGGTACTGGTATCGGGACTGAAAACATACATCCCTAGTTTGCAGCTGGTCAGTGGCAGCAAATTTTGAAATCAACATGAAAGCTCTCTGCGAGTGTGCTTCGCTTCTGCGAAGAAATCCACTGATTGAGGTCTTGAACAATGAAACAATGAAATGTAATTTGTAGCCCCTTCTTGCTACACACACATAGAACATATATACAAATATATTAATTTAAAATAGAATAACATAAAATAAATAAATTAAACAAAATATACAGTTATGTACATATTTACCTAAACATGGTGTGGCACGTGGTGGCAGCATGACACTGAATCTCAGTTGATAATCACACTGCAGCTGGTGCTTTACATGATGGAATAAACTTTAATTTCATGTTTTCACAGATTTGAAGTTGGCAGAGATGCTACAGAGCATTTTGGATTCAGCCTAGGGCTGGACGATATGGCCAAAAATGTTATCACGATAAAAAGTTTCATATCTTTCGATATCGATAATTATCACGTTAAGTATAAAATCGTTATTTCTTTTGAGTTTAAAGGCTGATTTTTGCTCCTGAGTGAAAATTGAAGAAACCAGATGGTTAAAACTCTTGTTTATGGTCAACACTTGAGGCCAAACAGTGGATCGGTTCACAAATCTGAGGTAGAACAATCAAAACAATTGTTATAAAATCATGTCAACAAATATGCATGAGTAAAATTAAGTAAAAACTTTTTTCAGTCCTCAACAAAATTAACATCTTACAAAAAAATTAAGACCTAATTTGTGTATGATTCAAGTTAATAAAATTAAAAATTGATTGAATTTTGAACATTTGTTATATTGTTATTGAAAAAAAAATATTGCGATAATTATTGTTAATGTTTTATTGTCCAGCCCTAATTCAGCCATGAGAAATTGAAGCAATAGATGACGATGCTGTAGGATACAGTTAAATAAAGAGGGCCGTATTACAGAAACTTCCTAATAATCAACAAAATGATCAACAAAATGTCAACGGGCGGAACTTAATTGATTCTACCGATGTGTTTGATGACAAAACCCTCGTTAGTAGAAAGGCG